>CABHPH010154704.1:25275-48767 GCA_902168325.1 Peromyscus nudipes
CACTGTGCTCTGTTTATGCAGTTTCATGCATGCTAGGAAAACCCTCTCCCACCTGAGCTCCATCCCTAGGTTCAGGTTCTATTTGTTCTATAGGACACTGTTGTTGTTTAACTTCACTTTGGTCCAGGCAGCAGCAGCCATAACCTTCTAGTCTCTAACTGCTGTTCACAGATTCCTCTTATACATAATAAACTGGGGGTCAGAGGAACAAGGTGACTATGTCAGGTTCCACAAATGATGAAGTTTTGTATTTCATGATTCCAGACTCCGATTGCTGGTTTTCTGTGCCCATTTGCAAACTTCTCATGTGTCTACCTCACCAAGACCGCTTTAGATTGATCTGTTAGTGGTAGATGGAAGAGAAATATTAAAACATCCTAACACAACCCGTGGTGGTGGCACATGACTTTAATCCCAGCACTCAGGAGGCAAAGGCAGGTGGATCTCTTTGAGTTCAAGGCCAGCCTGGTCTATGGAGTGAGTTCCAAGATACAAAGAAACCATGTCTAAAAAAGCAAAATAATAATAATAATAATAATAATAATAATAATAATAATAATAATAATAATAAAATTTTTTAAAAGTCTTAATATAAAGAGGACCTGAGTTCTTGTCATGAAAACTAGGCATGTACTTGGGGAATTCTAGAAGTTGGCATCTCCAGGAGACCCTAGTAGTTCATAGCTGAAAGTAAAATCTAAATTAGTCTCTATTATTTTACAAAAAGTTGCTGTTTATAGACTAGCTCAATTTGAGCACTACTGTGTATATTGGGTGTGTTTGTATGTGTGTGTGTGTGTGTGTGTGTGTGTGTGTGTGTGTGTGTGTTAGAGGTGTCTATGGGATAGACAAGCTTTAATAGAGAGCGGGGCAAAGCCAAGAATAAGCACATTGTATACAACAGACCTAGAGTGTTCCGTAGCTTTGAAAAACATTGTGGCCAAACAAAATGTTCTGCCAGGGCAACCAGGGTTAGCTCTCTGTCTTCTCAGTGAGAACAAGTTATATTTTCCAGTTCTAATGGTCTTCACAGCCAAGCTAAGGCACTGTCTTCTTATTTAGCTCAGTAGACTGGTCAAATCAACAGTTTTATTTGGAATCTGAGGAAGGAAGAGCAGATTTCAGAACCTTTCCAGAGAAATCTTTAGTCCTCCCAAAGGAGCTTCTATTCACAGAGGATGGAGGCGTATTTTCTTTGAAAATTACATGGCGCCATGTTAAAGCATTCTTCAGTGGGGTGACGATTTCATTAGACCACACTATTAACAACCAACTATCATTAACTGAAAGTGAAGGCACTGTTCCCACAAGGTCTCTTACAACCTCCAATGACGGTCATGACAAAGCCAGTAACTGTCACATTGCTGACCCAGAAACCAGAGATCAGAAACCAAACTAATTTGTTCAAAAAGACCTTCTGGAAAGTGATGGAACTTTTCCGCCTTGATGGTCTTGACCACTCTTTTTGAAGTAGTACAAATCAGGCAAAGTTATCCAGATGGAATCGATGGGAGTTGGCATTAGATGACCAAGAAATAAACTGTGAGCAGCCAAGTTAGACAACAGCTGTAATCTTCATCCCAGATGCCCAGCCGATGCTTTGCTTCCTCAGCACTAGGAATCCCATTGACTGGGTACCACTTTTCTCCAGAAGGGGGAGGAGCGCGATTCCAAAAACACAAACCAAAACGAGAGAGAGAGAGAGAGAGAGAGAGAGAGAGAGAGAGAGAGAGAGAGAGAGAGAGAGATTTGGGCTTGAATTTTGTCTTTACCCTGGGTTTTTTTTTTTTTTCTTATTCAATGAAACTGACAAGACAATCCTTCCAGGAGGATTTTTGAATAAGGAAACAAGGATGGAATTAGTTTCTTCGTGTGAGTCACCTGATATGCAGGAAGCTGTTATACACAGCAAAGACAGTATTTTTGTAAATCAGCAGCCTGAAAATGTCTGTTCTGTTGCACTTTCTTGCTTTCTATTTCCCAGATATCTGCCACTTTCACATTTGTCCTTTTATTAAATATTTTCATCCAATTTGTTTTCCTGCAGCTTATGACAATACACATCCTTATACAATGCCTAGTCATTTTTTCTGGTTCTTTCTGAACTTGAAAATCAAAATAAATGAGTGTGTTCTATTTAGCAATGATTCTTTTTTCCTTAAAAGCGTGAGCTGAAGTAGGGGAGACCATTACCTCAGCATGCTCAGACATTATTAAATTACTCAGGTCAGTAAAAGGGGAGCAGAAAAGGCTGGGGGCGGTGCTGAGAAGGAGTGAAAGAATGGACCTCTTGTTGGCTCACACTTGACATTATTTAGAAATGGTTTATTTTGCTAATGTGACCAGATGGCTCCCAGCCATCTATAAAAACACCCGCAACCATAGTGATTTGCTTGACAAATGTCCCAAGACCAGTTAACCCAGACTGAAAGGTGTGTGTCAGAGGGGCAACTTTGTTCAAGGGCTTCATTGTCTGCTGAAATAAAGTAGCTCTTGGTGTTGGTAGAATTCCAACCTTAGCAAGAAAGGCAGTTGGTTGAGCTGAAAGTTATAAGTTTGAATTTTCACTCTATCACTTCCGGAAGAGGTGACCTAAGCAAACTACTTCATTCCTTCATTTGAGAGGCACGGGTCATAACTCAGAGTTCTGATGGGATTGAAGAAAGCAGGAAAGAACATGGAATAGAGCCAGATGCTTGGTAAAGTAAATATTAGGCAACTTCTTAGCTGACTGAGTAGATGAACTTGAACATGTCTTGAAACTTCAGATCTTCATTTCAAGAGGACAGAGATCATAAGAGAATAAAAGGAAGTGTTAGCCTTGAAGTCAAGAGAGGTCTTCAGACAAATTTCACAACCCTTTATTTCTTTTTAAATTTTTATTTATTTATTTATTCGCTCTCTGTGTTTATTTATTTATCTATTTAGGGACAAAGATGGAGACGGTGTGTGTGTGTGTGTGTGTGTGTGTGTGTGTGTGTGTGTGTGTGTATACACAACTTCTCCCCTCCACCAGATCTGCCCAAGGGATAGAACTCAGGTCCCCACACTTGGCAGCAATCACCTTTACCCACTGAGCCATCTCACTGGCCATGATTCTTATTTTCTTGATGTGCAAAATATTTTCCCCTTTCTACTTGTAGGCGGCACTGTGTGTCACCAACATTCATATTCTGCACTTTTTTTTCCTGTTGCTAAAAATAGCAACCATTGTGAAGCTGGTGTTTGTGTTTCCCCAAATTGCTAACTTCTGATGGGAGGGATAGACTTTGCAGCATATTCCAGTGGAAGAATTATAGCCAGGCTCTGCAACTTTAGTCTGTTCTGTGCAGAGACAATCAGCAGCTCCCTAGCAAAGTGGCAGCCATGATTAAGGTAATTATCTGTCTCTGGAAGAGTGTCATCACCTTCTCTGACCTTGTGTTTTCAAGTTTAGTGAAATGGCAGAGTAATGTCACTAGAACAACCTTCACTTGGACAGAGTTGGAGTCACAATTTTGAACACTTGAGACACTGAAGAATTTCAAGGCCTGGTGGTTTCATTGATAGGTAAATTAAAAGATAAAGCTCAGGAAAGCCTGAGTTCTTCAGGGGGTCAGATCAACCTTTTGGGTGGTATTCTGACACATGGCATATACATAAAGCTTAAATAACGTAGCCCAAAAGAAAATAACTCTGATTTTAGCTTCACTGAAGAGTAAATGTTTGAGATAATTTACCTTATGATTTTCAATAACTAAAAAAATAAATAAAACAGAAAACAATAATGTCTAAGTAAAACATTACACATTCTTTTCAAATTTTTACTATTTGTATATATATATGTGAGTGTTAGAGAGACAGACAGACAGACACATGCACAGAGAGAGAGAGAGAGAGAGAGAGAGAGAGAGAGAGGGGAGACAGAGAATGTCTGAGAGAGAATGAAGGTGCATGTGTGCCATGGTGCCTGTGTAGAGGGCAGACAACTTTCAGGAATCCATTCTCTTCTTCAGCCTCAGACAAGGTCTCCCTCATTTCCACCAGGTTGCATACTCCAGGCTAGGTGACCCATGAACCTCTGTGCAATTCTCCTGTCTTTTTTCCATCTTGCTAGGTGTGCTGGGAATACAGATGTGCACCACACACAGCTTTTCACACAGATTATGCAGATCGAACTTGGGTCATCAGGCTTATACAGCAAGCACCTTTACCCACAGAGCCATGAATACATTCTTATTAAAAATTTTAATACTACAAATAGTTTAAGTCCTCTTTATCATGTTGTCTGGAAGGAAAATCTGAACACAAAGTTAGTGGGTTGTAGATTTGATTTTTTTTTCCTTTTTTTTGAGACAGAGTTTCTCTGTATAGTTTTGGTACCTGTCCTGGATCTCCCTTTGTAGACCAGGCTGGTCTCAAACTCACAGAGATCCACCTGCCTCTGCCTCCCAAGTCTGGGATTAAAGGCATGCACCACTGTCGTCCGGCTAGATTTGATTTTTATAGCTGGGGACAGTGGTACATCCATATAATCTCCACAAAGGGGGTGCAGATAGTGAATATGAGGCTAGCCCTTCTCAAAGGTTACTACTGTCATCAGTTAACTGTGAATCATCCAGAGTGTTTCCCTCCAATACACAGAATATGAGATATGCTAACTTTACTTAGGTTTCACAGAATCCTAAAACCTCAGAGAAGAAGAGACTTAGGTAAGAATTATCTAGTCTAAACTGTACTTTACAGTGGAACAGACTAAGGTTGTCCTTGAAGCATGGTACTAGAACAATCCTTGAGCTTCAGTTGAGGTTCCTTGAATTAGGCTATGCAGGTTTCATGATCAAATTCTAGTGCTTTTCCCTCATAATCAACTCAGAGGAGAAGAATTTAGAACTACTGGCAAACCATTGTCAAAACTTTAATTTTTTTATTCATAAAGTAGACAGCAATAAATTGTAAAAATTTAAGACTACACATATTAAACTGAGGGATCTTCTTTATATTTATACTATGCTATGAGAAAAAATAAAGGGAATTAAAATATCCTGAGTTAAGTAATATATTTTGAATACTTACTGTCTACCTTCTAGGTATGCGAGCATTTCATGGATGGTCATAAAAGGTTTGGATCCAAATGCCCCTTCCAAGGCCCATGGCCTAAATGCTTAATTCACAACCTGTGGTGCTACTGGTAGGTGAGGCAACATTTAAAAGGTAGAGCATAGTGGATTTAGGATGGGTACTTGAAGAGGAATTGGGAGTTCCTGTGTTCATTCATACCCATCCCCTTCCTAGATGACATAAATACACAGTCTTCCTTCACCACATAGTCACACTATCATGATGTATGATACTGTCATAAGCCCAAATCAACAGGACCAGTGGTTGTGGAACCCTCTGAAACTGGGAGCCGAAACAAACTACTGCTCTATTACGTTGATGTTCTTAAGGATTTTGTCATTGCTACAGAAAGTTAAGTAACACAAATGGCATTGCATTGCTAAGTACAGAGAAGCAAGCAGGTTTGTATTGAACTGTTGTAACTATCCAAAGCCCTTCTCAGCAGTAGAAGGGCTTCAAGCTCTCTTTTGACTGGCGTTTTTTGCAATCTGGTTTTCTACACACAGAGCTAAGCAACACTTGAACCCTGGATTTCAATAGTCATTTTGTTTGTCCACCAGGACCTTTCTTAGCCAGCATAAAGAACTGAATGGTTTACCTGTGTCGTAAACTTCAACAAACAAGAACTGTGGCTACTCCTGGAAAGATAGGCATGGTAGTCAACTTGGGCTTTGATGTCCTCAGAATTTTGAGCCAAAACTGGAGCGGGGGAATACTAAACATTCTAACAAGACTTGGCAACATGGTCATGGTTTCTCTGTGGGTAAGTTACATAGCATGAAGAGTCCACTGCGGAGTCATGAGCTACAGAGCCTCATAGAATAAATCCTAGTTATCTTTGGGTGTACAGTTTGGTCACCTTGCAGCCTGCATGTGTTCAATTGCAGCTCTTAGATAAATTCTTTAAGGTTTTTTTGCTGCATTTTTCCATTTCAGTTTGTTAGAAATATTAAGCCAGACCACATGACTTGAATATTCTAAGATGTGAAACATATGCTCACAATGAGACCACAGAGGTAGAATCACAGAGCCAATGCCAATTTTTATTTTTAGCAGAGACTTCAGATGTCTGTGCAATATGTTTATTTGAAAAGTAGCTGTTGTTCATCCTGTATGTCAGGCTGTCATGAGACATACTAAAGAAGAGGGCCAAGTTTTCCCCTCTAGGATCATGTGATGCCATCCCTTAGTTCCCATCCTTCATGCCAGGAGAGTGCCATTTTAAAGAACTAGAGGTCATAGGAATAAAGTATAGTTTAAAAAGGAACATAATTTCCCCTTCCCCTCAAACTAAAAAGGAATCATCATCAAGTTCCTTTGAGCCCCTTCATAATACTTCAGGGTAGCTATAGAACCTGTCAACTATATGTGGTAGTTCAGAAAAAAATGTTCCTTTGTTTTCTACAAGTTTGCAGTTCTCTACCATTATCCCATATCAGACTTCCTGGGTCTTTGAAAACTAGCCAGGAAGAAGAAAACTTCCAGGGTAGTTCCAGCTAGCTTTCTCTGTATTGAGCATCCAGGGTGTACTCTGCCTTCAGAAAAAGGGTCTTATAAATTATGAACTTTATTTTTTCTTTCCTGATTGTGAAGTTACTTTCCTACTCCTTCTGGAGATTTCTGACTCCTCAGCAATTCTAATTCCTCCTTCTCACCCCCTTCTGAATTCTCTTGAAGAAGAAAACCTAGAAGGAAAGAATATTGTGGGGAGACGGTGCTGCAGTCCATTCTCTACCGCTTCTATCGGAACTTCGGGGTTCTTGATTGTAGAATAGATGAAAACATTCATCTAGCATCTAGCCTCATCAGCTGAGGTGACTAAGGAATATGAAATGGGGGCCTCCATGAGTATTGACTTCTGTCTCCTTTTCCTAATTAATCATTAAGGTCGTAGATCATCTAATTCTAGTCTATGATCACATGTCATTTGGAAGAGTTTCCTTGACCCTAATGTCTAGCTAGACCAGTTCTCTCTGTTCTGAAAGCACTGTCTTCAAAGTTGAGCTAACTGGCTCTGGTTCTGGATAAAGCTCAGATTTCCCCATCATTCTCATTACCGTGGGGTTACTGTAAACTCCACCATAGTGGAATATTTCCAGGAGTCTCCATCATGAAAGGCCCAAGTCTCACATGATGTGCTGATTATCTGTCTCTTTTATCAAGACAGATGGATAGCGGGGTGGTGGTGGAGCACAACTTTAATCCCAACACTCGGGAGGCAGAGGCAAGCAGACCTCTGTGAGTTCAAGGCCACCCTGGGCTGCAGAGTGAGTTCCAGGAAAGGCACAAAGCTACACAGAGAAACCCTGTCTTGAAAAAAGAAAAGACAGATGGATAGAGAGCTCTGCTTGATATTCTTTGAATTATATCAATATGATATAATTATTGCCACCATGCCCTACTTCCAGCTACCAATGATTTAATAATAAGATCAAGACTTACCTAAATACTTAATAAACATCACATGCTAGCGAGAGTACCTTGTAGTATGCAGCTGATCCAAGTTTCAGTTACGCCATCTTTCTCTTGATTCAAAAGGTTCTCCATGTACTCTATAACCAGCATGAAATTTCACAGGAAACTCCAGTACACTCTGTTTTCAACATTAAGGACACCCCTAATTTATAACTGATTTGAAGTGCTGAAATGTTTGGCATGCCCTTGATCTCAGTTAATCCCCCTTCCCTTGTTGGACTAGAAAACAAGTCTGTCTGCCATTTCAACTGGTGTCCATGGCCTGTTCCCATAAGAGACTGATTATTGGGACACATTTTCTTTCTTCCCATATCAGATGCAACATTACTTATTTAAACCCAAAGAGATGTGCACTATAGATTGTGCTGTGCCCAAATCATATGTTGAAATCTTAATCCCAAAGGCAATAATATTAGGAAGAAGGCATTTAGAAATTAACTAAATCGTAAAGGTAGAGCCTATCAGACACACAGAGAGAGCTGCTTGCCCCCCAAAACTGTAATAACTAGGGCTATTCTGTGACAGCAGCCCAAATGGACTAAGTAGGAAAAATTCCCCCAAATTGTCTTCATTCTCCACTGATTTTATGACAGCAATGGACTTAATAGTGACTCGGTAAACTCAATGGAGTTAAATAAGAAAAAAAAGTGGAGATGCATCTGAGAGCAAGAAAAACAATGATCTTTGTCCTTTACGACCTGTGCCTCAAACCGCATGACTCCTTTTAATTCTAAGCAAAAATAATCTAGTTTTTTAAAAGCTTACTGATCAGCCAAATTATGCTGAAATCTTCATTTTCTAATTTTTCATTTCATTCTGACACCTCTGGAAATCATAAAAAAGCATCTTTCAATAACAAGATTTCAAGTTGGCTTCAACTGAAAAGGATTCTTGAATCTGCTTGGTATACTTTGAATTTCTGGGCTTTGTTTAATGATTCAAACTTATCATATTCTGCAAGCCTTTTGGGTTTTAAATGATTACCTCATCCCAAGTGAGTATACATATCTCAGAAACATATGGCTGGTAGCTCTATTTGGCTTTCTACTATGACTATGAAATCAGCTTCTCAAATCCAAGTTTCCTTTTTTAATATCTATTATTATTATTATTATTATTATTATTATTATTATTATTTTGGTGTTTCAAGATGGAGTTTCTAAATGTAGCTTTGGCTGTCCTGGAACTCGCTCTGGAGATCAGGCTGGCCTGTAATTGTTGCTTGATAATTGTTTTGTTATATGTAATTTTATTATGTGAAAGTTAAAACCTTCCTTTTTGAAAAAAGGGGAAGTGCTGTGGATATAGCTCTATATAAATAAAATGCTGATTGACCAGTAGCCAGGCAGGAAGTACAGGTGGGACAAGCAGAGAAGAGAATTCTGGGAACAGGAAGGCTGAGGCAGAGAGACACTGTCAGCCGCTGCCATGAAAAGTGAGATGTAAGGTACCGGTAAGCCATGAGCTACGTGGCAACTTATAGACTAATAGATATGGGTTAATTTAAGATGTAAGAACTAGATAGCTTGAAGCCTGAGCCATTAGGCCAAACAGTTTAAGTAATAAAAGTCTCTGTGTGTTTACTTGGTTGGGTCTGAGCGCCTGTGGGACTGGTGAGTGAGAGAGATTTGTCCTGACTGTAGAAAACTTCAGCTACAAAGCTCTGAACCATCCAGTTCAGATTTAATCAGTTCCTGAACTCCTCAACCTGTGTGAAGTAATAAATCTATTTTTGTATTAAATTATTAAATGTAGGACTATGTTGTTATTATTCAACAATAGAAAACTAATATGCTCAGGTAAGAAAATTAAAATCAATATTTAGAGGGCTGCTGTCTACAAGTGTCTCAGAGTCATGGGTTCAAAAATATTGCTCTTTAATCCCTATTATGACAGACATTGGAATTTTAAGAATTCTTGGCCTCTGAATGCTCCTTCCCTGTTTATGAGGAGGGGAAGCTACTTGGTTCTGGTAAGAGGTGGATCCAGGTCAGGCAAGACAATTTTACACATTTCTCTGGCATCTGGGGTTCGATCAAGTACTCCAGGCACTTGCTCATCTAGGACCCTGAATCAAGAGCTAAGGATGTAGATGATGAGATGCAGGGAGGTTGTCAATATCCAGTGGCACTATGGCAACACTGTAAACTATGGCATTCCCTCTGGTCCAGGACTTGTGGCATTAGTGCCTTTCCTCAGTAGATTACATTTTCCCTCCTCATTTCCTGAGACTGAATTTCCAGCCACAGAGATCTAATGAGCTAGCCAATGTTCTTCAGCAAACATCTTTGTTGCTTAAACAATTACTGTATGCATCATGGCAGGTGCAACAAGAGTCACATGAGAAGAATTGGAGACATGAAAATATCTGAATTCAACAGGAAGTGTCTCATTCTGGCTGACTGGATCTGTCTTCTAAACCACAGCTTAATGTGTAAAAAGCTGAGTCATGTAATAGAGAAACAAAGACTAAAGGGCATAGCCTCTAATTCATTATAGGTAAGCATCAGTAGGTACCAGCGGCTTGGGGTTCTCAAATGTTAGTTGTGGGGGTCCTCTTTCCCCCTCAGCCTGTTGGCCACCAGGCTGAGAGAGGAAAGAGGCAGATGGGGTGACAGAAAGCTTTGGCGGCCTATGAGCTCAAACAAAGACAACCCTCTGGAAGACAGATTTCAGTGAATCAGCTCGATTTTATTCCAGAGTATGAGAAATATATAGGATTGAGGGGCCTGGGAACAAACCCTAATTTGCATTAAGTGGCACACTCCTATCACAAGGCTTAGTATGTGGCAGTAGGGTCCTATAGAAGAGTCCCTAGCGTAAGTCTCCTCAGCAGGGATGTGCGCCAAAGGTCAAGCTAAAGATGAATCAGGCATCTGATTTTAGAGACAGCTTTTAGATAAGGTCAATCCTCCAGGGCCAGAGACAGTCTCCAGATAAGGGCAGGTAGAAAGCAGGAAGCTTAGCTAGAGGGAAGGAGCTCCATGTTGCTAAACTTATTGAAATAAGCTCCTAGGCCATGGGGAGGCTGCAACCTTGGAAGCCAGCAATGTCTTCCAACAGTTAGTGATTTACAAATAAAATGATCGTCAGTCTACATGTTTTCCCTTCAGTAGCCTTATACTTAAATGTTTATTATCACACTAGAAATAACTTAAAAATCTTTCCTGAACTTCAAGAAACAGAAGCATCTAGAAAAGAAAAGAAAATTTAATTTTAAAGCCTTCCCAACTAAAGAAGGGGCACAAAGAACATAGAATTAATTCTGCACACACTATGATGTGCTTGGAATCAAAACTAGATACAAAAGTATGAGCTAGTCATAAATATCAGACTTTATATTGTTTTCCAAAATAATTGAGGAGGTATATCCAGGACAGATCTTGGATGGAATGCTCCATTCTTCTCCTCATATGCCTTTAATTAATTCTTAAGTTACAAACTTTCATGAGTCCTGGTGTTCTTGGGCTACTAAATAGATCTGTAGGCAGGCCAGAAAACGACCTACATGGAAAAAAATGAAGAAAGATCATGGCTTCTTGCAGGTCACATTGGGAAGCAAGATCAGCTCTGTTTGAGTCTGCCCTTGGTAGCCCCTTTGCACTGTCTCAGCCAATCATGGGGCTCTTCCCCTACCTTCCACCAAGAAAGGTCATTAGATTGTGCTACTTTCCACTATTTTGAAAATGTGTTTTTACTATATTTCATTTATTTATTTATTTATTTATTTATTTATTTAGTTAGTTAGTTAGTTAGTTAGTTAGTTAGTTAGTTAGTTAGTTAGTGTGTATCCACACATGTGATGTCAGATGACAACTTGCAGGAGTTGGTTCTCTCCTTCTACCACATCGGTCCTGGGGATTAACCTCGGGTTGTGACCCTGGGTAGCTAATGCCTTTACCCACTGAGCCATCTTGCTATCCCTGAAAAATATATTTTGAATTGTGTAAAAACACCTATACATATTCTTGGTGCAAAATTCAAACATTACTCATCAAACTTCTCTTCCCCATCATCTACTGCCCTGCTTGCAAGCTTCCAGATGTTTCTATGTTTACATACTGAATTATATAGGTGCAAGTGGAAAGCTCAGCTTCTACTCTGGTTTACAAAAAAAATACGAATTACTCTCAGCCAATCAGCCCCTTTTTCCCCCTTTTCCACTATGCCTATCTCAATTTGCTAGTAGTTAGGAAAGTATCTGGTTGACCCTCCATGTTGTCTTATCAAAAGCATTTAGGAGAGGAAACTTCAGTACTGTTTTCCAGTTCTTCAAAATGAAAATGACTTGACCATGTAAAGGTTTGTAAAGGTAAGAATAGCCTTCTGTTTAAAAATAAAAATAAAAATAAAGCCAGATGTGGTGGTGTGCATTTGTAAGCCTAGCACTTGAGATACACAGACAGGAAGAGTTTTGGGGCTCACTAGCGAGCCAGTCTCCCCTAATTGGATTGATGAGCTCCAGCCCAAGGAGATACCTCTGTCTTAAAGGATGTAGACAGCATTCCTGGGGGTGATATGTGAAGTTGTACTTTGACCTCCAAATGCATGAGCACATACACAAACAAACAAGAAATAAATTAATTAAAACTTTAAAACTAATTAAAATAAATAAAAACATCTTATAGGGCTTGTCAAAGCCAGAGAAGTCCTTCAGAGGTAGCCACTGTCTTTTCTGCCAAAACTCCGTAGGGCATTCACTGTCTGGGCTCTGCCAGAGAGAGACAGCCCCCCACCGCTCACACCCCACAAAAGAATCCATACTCTCATTGCTCTGTGTGTCCAAGTCTTCCCAGTCCTCAGTTGGAAGCAATTCGGTTTTCTTGTTTAGAGTAGTAAGCAGAGATGATTGTGAATTCTTTGTTCCCCTAAAAACATTTGTGCTTTGAAAGACCTGATTTAAGAAGACTCACTCACATAGGTGGCAGTTCTACCTCTCGTCTCCTTGTGTCTCTCTGACATAGTGAGCCTAAGATGGCCAAATTGGAGACGGAAATGGAGTAATTAGAATGCATCCTAAGACTGTTTCATGCTTGCTGTACACGAATTTCGTCTTTCGTGTATTATTCTCTAGCTTGCTCCTTCCTCTTATTATTATACCTTGAGGGTCTTCCCCTATTGTTGCATACAGCTTATTCATTTTCTAACAATTGATTGAACCCCTACTGTGCCAGACAATATAAGCCAGTGGTTCTCAACCTTCCTAAATGCTGCGACCCTTTAATACAGTTCCTCATGTTGTAGTGAACCCCAACCATAAAATTATTTTTGTTGCTACTTCATAACTGTAATCTTACTACTGCTATGAATCGTAATGTAAATATCTGTGTTTTCCATGGTCTTAGGCGACCCCTGTGAAAGGGTTATTCCAGCCCAATGGGATCAAGACCCCCAGGTTGAGAAACACTGCCGTATGTTTTCCAGAAGGTGAGAAACAATAGCCAACCTGCTGTGAATATCTACTCCAACATGCTGAAGGCAAGAGGACTGTGTGGAAGGAGAAAGCAGAGCAGAGGGCACAGACAGGGTGGCATTTTTCACAGCTTCTGCAAGGTAGCCTTACTCCTTTTGGCTACTTCATAACATTGTATCCCTCTAAAAAGTGATGCTGATAATACTGAGGTCAAACCCCCACTGCCCCCTTTTTTTCGCTGTTATAAATCATGCTGTAGCATTTCCCTGGTGCATGTGAATGGCTGTATTCAGTACATACTGAAGGTGAGACTGATAGCCCATGCTTGCAAACCGCCCTCTGCTGTCTTAGCCTCTATTTTCATCAGATGCTGCTTGCCTCCTTCCCTCTCTCAACCATGGAGTCTATCAAAAGTATGAACAGCATAATTTGACCTATGAAATTGACATCTTTAAAACTGCCACTGCCTTGATTATTAATGTGTAGGCTAGATATTATTTCACGTGTGTTGGGCAAGGATAGTTCCTGTCTTGTAAAATTGGGCCTTAGAGGTTTTGCCTGTTCGCTTCTTTTTAATGGAAAGGGATGGGCCACATTGGCCTGCATCAGTCAGTACCATCCACTGACAGGCACTTGGACAGTAATGGGATTTGAGGCCTTAGTTGTAAGAGAACAGTGGAAAATGTTACCAGCGACTGACCTCCTTCACCCCTGCTGACATGGCTGCCTTTCTCTGCACATTTTATGTTGCATGGGGAAAATGACTAAAGACAGATGCTTCTTGTTGGCCCGAGAGCTGTTTAATCATTCTTTCTAGTCCCATGACATTCACTGTAGCGTTTTGGAGCTGATATCTTGGGCTGCTGCTTGGTTTTCACTGTCTTGTAAATGATGTTGCAATTTTCCATTCCACAGAAAGGGCAGGTCTGTGGGAGAGTTTCATTAAAGGTGTTATGCTGCAGATGATATTCTCGGGCCAAAAGCTTTAAAACTGGGAATGAAGGAATTTGGGTTTTGTAAATAAGCCATGGGGTCTTCTTGCAGGAAAAAAAAATTAAAATATATAACCTTGCCTGGCTTCTAGGTCCCACACAGCCTCACTCGGATCTATAGAAGTGCTCATGTCCATTGAAAGGCTTGACAACCACATCAGCTCCCTCTTCCTAATAGGTTCTGTGGCTGCCTGGGAACCTCGGGATGCTGCATGGTAGACAAGATACCTTTCAAAATGGTGGTACATCTCATCTTAACCACAGACCACTGTCCTCCAGAGGGCTTGGCACTCTGTTTTCAGAGGAGAAACTGAGAAGTGTAATGTACTCAAGCATTTTCATCACATTACCAGGCAACAGTATATGATCAGTCCCTCATATAACTGTCTCCCAGTCAGGATCCATTCTTTTTTTTTTTTCAGAATCCATTCTTACTGACAGGCACATCATTCAAACAATTTGGAATGTGATTTTTTTTTCTTTTTCCCTAAAAGCCCTAATATTGAGTTCAACCTCAAGATTCCTCCCGTTTTGACATATTGTGTTCTGTTTACTGTTGATGAACATGAGTCTGTGGATGCTTTCTCTCTTCCTCTGGTTAGAGCTGTAGATAGTCTCGATTCACCCCCAGAGCTTCCCTCTGCAATGCTGGATGATAGATAGCTTCTTCTCTCTCATAATGACTAAACTTCCGGAGCTTCACAGAGAAAGACAGACTGGTCATGGGATCCTGTCTGTGTTCACCCGTGTGTGAGCTCTCAGAGTCTCCCACAAGGGGAGAAGGCAGGAGTAGTGAGGAAGAAAGCCCTGAAACGTTTTCCTGGGACACGAGGACCCTTTGGATAGGCTGACAGACAAGATTTTGTGTTTCTGCAGCATCCATTTCAGGGACATTAATAACCAGACAAAGATGATCTTCAAAACCTTCTCTTCAGCTGGTCTAATAGTAGGAATTGTATTCTTATTGCATGGTGGGAAACCAGAACAGGGAGAAATACTTGGGCAAAACCGGTGTCTTCAGCTCAGAGAGGAAGGCTCACCCTCTCCATCGGCATCATCCAACAGACCCACTGCCTGTTGTAGGCCCGTTTTGGTTCTCCACTACATATGAGCCAGTGTTCTTGGCTGCTCATTGGATCTTCAAATCAGTGTTGGATGAACCAGTCAGAAGATTTGGACATTCTGTTCAGAGAACTTTACAAATTCATCAAGATTAGCTGGATCTGCGGAACATCGCTGGCGTTCTTAAAAACTGTCTTCTGTTCCCAAATGACTTCATGAAACGCAAGACAAACGTGAGGAAATAATAGTTTCTGTCACCCAGATGGAGACCCACCCTGACCACCCAGGCCGTCCTCTCCTCCTGCTCTGCCTCTCTTCCCTGAGCTTTCCCACTGCCAGATTTGTGTGCATCCTTTAACTCAGTTCCACTGTCACCACCTTCATCAGCAAGGCCTCCCACACCTCCTCCCGTTCTGTCTTTTTCGCAGTGCCCCAGGTCTCCACACGCTCCTCTCCCACAAGGACCTGTGCCTGGTAGAAGATTGATCTTAAGCCCGGCTCTCCGCCCGGCTCCGCCTGCCTCCGCGAAAGGTCTAATCAGTGTTAAGTATCTTCCCCTCTTCTTTTCTGGGCATCACGTGAGTTTGGCCAATCAGACAAGAAAGAAGAGGCAGGTGGGGGCTTTGGGGCCTTATGAGTAAGATATGACCAAACCTCTTCCTCTGAGAGTGCCATTGTCTGGCTTGGCCTTGGAAAGTAGCTGTGTTCTCTTGGTAAGCAGTGAAGCAGAGCAGCTGACTTCTTAGTAACACCACATGACCACTGAATCTGAGAGTCTCTGTTTCCTCTTTTAGAAAATGAGGAAGTTGACCTAATTTATCTGTAGCTTTCTTCTAGCATTAGAATACTGTATGTGCCTGTAGATATGAAGGGGGAGGACCTCGGAAGTGAAAAAGGAGAGCTCATTTTACCCAAAAGTCATTGACACTAGCAAGCAATTTTCTCCATCTGAAGAAATGATACTAACCTTGGCTCACCCGTGGAGAAAATTTAACGATCCTCCTTCTCTCAAGTGTAAGTATCCACTCCCAACTCATTTGGTAAGCAAACATTTCTACTAAAATTAAGTGAAAAGAGAAGCCCACGTTTAGGAACTGAAAAGATGTTTTTCTCCTTAAGTAAAAGCTTAGTTCCTCCTCTTTTTGTAGCTATTCCAAATAGCACCCGAGAAAAGTTAAAGAGTTAATCACATGTAGGCTTGTTCTATGGAAAAATGAAGAAATACAGGGTGACTTTGCCTCAGGCAAAGTTGATTTTAGTTTGCTTCAGAATTAGGCAAAAAGAATTAAGTCGAAGCACCATCTAGTGGTTCTCAGCTGTGTTGTGCTTCCAATTTCCATCCATCTGAGACAATACTGATTTTTGAGTAAGATTATAGTCTTGTGATCAGATTGCCCTGCTCTGAATATGGTGATATTGTACAAAATGGTAGCTTATGCAGCCATGCCTTACCCTGAGAGACTCCATTATACAAGAGCATCAGACTCCATTTTGGGTACAAGTGCAGAAGCAGGGTGAGCTTGTTAGGATATAAACACCACAACTTGTCCAGTGCCACCCAGGAGGCACAGACTGAGAGTCCACCTATTCCCAGAAGTAAGAGCAGTACCCTACACACTTATCAAAGCCAATGTGGACTATATGCAAATTAAGTCACATCACTAAAGTCACATCAGGAAAACCAGGCCCAAGGCCATATTTAATGGACCAGATTGAGGGAAGGTTAAGTACACATCTTCACGTGTACTGCATAAGGAGGAAGACACCTAACACTGTGTCCAACAGCCTCACCAACCTGCTGGGGATGTCTTTCTGTTTGCTGTGAATATATGTTGTTCCCACTGGTTAATAAATAAGCTGCTTTGGCCTATAGCCAGGTAGCTTAGAGGCTGGCGTCTCTCCAGACTCTGCCTTTCTCTTTCCTGTCTCTCTCCTTGGATTTCCCGCCTGCCTCTAAGCCAAGGCATCTTAGATATTAACCAATGGGAACAACATATATTCATGACGTACATCCCCCAGCACCAACCTGTTATCCAACCACCATGTGTGTGAGTCAAGGAACCAACACGCATAAAATTGCTAACTGTGCCAGGGGCTTCAGCTTGGCTTGGCCCTTGATGCTGACTGCCATCAGTCCATCCATCATTCATCTGTAAGGACCATTTGGCTCTAATGACTCCCTGGTCTGCACCTTGCTTATACAACTCTCAGGAAGCTAAACTCTGCCCCTACAACTTGACTCTGCAACAGTAAGAGCATCTGACAGGCTTTTGGTGGTTAGTTATTGGACCCTTCCTCTCCCTGGAGATGCTTCTAGAATCCCTATCAGTTTGTTTGTGCTTCTCAACTAGGACTCTTTGGAACATCGTAAAGTCTGCTGCAGCTTTTTTATCCCTTTGTACACATTCTGTAACCTACATAGGTAGATAATAGATAATGGTGATAGATAGACAGATAGATAGATAGATAGATAGATAGATAGATAGATAGATAGACAGATAGACAGATAGATAGATGATAGAAAGATAGATAGATAATAGATAGATGATAAAGATAGATACACACATATATATGCACACATAACACATACATATATACATACATAAATATATTTTCTGTGTGATATGTAAAATATGATATGACAGTGAATATTAGTAGTTAAGATCGGAACAAAAGAAATTAGGTTGCCTCAGTCAACTATCATAGGTTGCCTTAGTCAGACTTGGTACTACCTAACAAATTGCTGTCAATAGAACAGCGTACTTTATGAATTTATTGTTATTTAGTAAATTCTAATATTGTGAAAAGACATAAACATCTTCATCTAGTTTCTGACATGGGAGCATCACAATATATAAACATTCATGAGCATGTACTCATACATACCTATATGTGTGTATATATGCATGCGTGATCAAAAAAGGAAACTGTTTCACATCTATGTAGAGAAGGAAAATGAGGAGGTTGGACAAGGCAGCTGTGTGGCCTTTTATTCTTTCAGCTAACACCAGATCGAAAACTGTGGCCTTGAGTTAAGTAGAGCAGTCACATCTGTTTTTCTGACTAGTGATGAATGCAGTCTATTTCAATTCCTTTCTCTCCCTATTCAGACCCTCCTGGGAACCCATGCAGTGTTTATTCTCCCCAGTCACTCAACACAGACATGTCCTCAAATATCTAGAGATCATCTAACTACTGGATCATCTTTTCACATCCTCAGATTTCAAGCACTTTCCAAATTCTTCTAAAATTATCCTGAAGATGACTCTGACACACGATTTCACTCTCCTGAAACTGTGGTTTCGTTATCTTTAAGGGAAGAACAAAAATGATCCAGAACATGAGCATGATGAGTAGGACACAATGAATTTCTATCATAGTAAACTTGCCAATTGACGAACTAAGTATTGTTTCAGTTAGAATTAAACTCAGCTACGTGAAAAGTAAAACCTCAAATACACTGTTGTGAAAAACATAGTTTATTCTCCATCACAGAAGACAACAAATGGATGGTCGAAGAGCTGGATGGGGTGAATCAATGGTCATCAGGCCCAAGTCTGTTTATCCACTTCAATTCGTAGCTTCCATCCTCAGCATTGTCCATGATAAAGTAGCACCGGGACCTCCAGGCATCACACCAGGACTGCAGTTCCACAGATAACTTGGAAAGCAAAAGAAAATCCTTCCTTTTCTTAAAAGGTTGTCCTGAAAACATCACACACCTCTTTTGCCAGGGCTAATGGTCCGGCTCAGATACAAGGGAAACTGAAAGAGACTATTAGCTATGTCTGTCCTGAAAAAATGAGAGGTATCTTATTGAGCAATATGAGTTACTTATAAAATTGGAGTTGGGTTATGGAGCAATGTATGAGTTACTTAACACTCAAATGTGCTACCTGATAAGCAGCCACGTGAACTCTGTGGCAATGACTGTTCATTTGTCTCGGATCAGCATGGGCTCATGTCTCATGATCTTGATTGAACTTGCTCAGGGTCTAAGGAAAAGCTGACTCCTGGATCCTTGAACTGGCCTCAAGAGAGAGATGAAAGGCTTGACTGACCTGGATCAACTGTGTTCTGTTCTCATCCTCCAGCAGGCTAGGCCTTCCATCTTCCCAAGGAATGAAAAATAGAAGCACTTGGGACATTTTGAAACCCAAACTCAAAACTGACGAACTGTCATTTATGTAACTTGCTATTGGCCAGAGAAAACTACTTGGAGTGAATAAAGAGTGCCCATGAACTCTTTATGGAGAGAACTTTAGGATCTACTAAAAACATGACGAGGCTGGATGAAGATTTAATCATGAAGAGAACTGTCTTTCACAGGTAGAACAGGGAAGATAGATAATGAACCAAGCTACTTCCAATCTCTGCCCCTGTATTCCCTAGTCTGTTGCAGAATTATAGTGCTAGATCTCTTCCCTCTTTATATCCTGACTTAAACATCTTCATGTTTAAGTAATTGTAATAAAACAGGAGATAAAAAGAGCTCATACTTTACATGTGTTAGAGTGACAATTTATTGCTTGACACATGGTGATTTCCTACTATTAAAGTAAACAATAATCTTGATACTAGCACTCTTCCTTCTCTTTATTGTGTGCAGAGATTTGCTAAGTGTGCACCAAGCCTCATTCTTTCTCTTCAAGTTAACTACCTACACTATATAGGCTTCCTACAAGTTAGTGTGGTCATATGACTGAGTACTAGTCATGGCATCTGAGCAAGTGTGCTTACTACTCCAGGACTGACTCATAAAGTATTGCACATACAATCTTTCCCTCTCCCTAGTCACCTGCTGAATAGAAACTACTCAGAGAACAGAGTTGTAGAATAAAACAGTAGTTTAGAGAAATACCCGTTTATCTGTAGTGGGTAACTATTTGAGCCATGCTCTGAAACACCACCCCTACTGAGGCAGCTGTAGCTGTTACACCTGCCTATGACCTTGAGGTACCAGCCTCTGGTGTGTGGCCACAGGGGACCCTTAAGACCTGGGATACATGTATGCTGGCCCCTCTTGGCTACCTCATGGTTCTGGATACTGAGATCTTGGACCAAGCCATTCAGCATGGAACATAGCTCAGCTTTCCGGGACCCTACAATAAATCTCCCATGGTTGTGAATTTATCCCCAAATGAATTCTTTGATCATTAAATAGACTCCATGGATTAATCCAAATATTTATCCTCTGTTCTAACCTGATCAACTATATTAGAGTGTGAAATAGACAAGACTCAAACCTTTAAAGAACCACTTGAGGCTACCATCCAGGTATCCTCTAGTATCGTATTTTCTCTGTAGACTTTTACTAAAAATAAAAGTAATAGCCCAAGTCACTTGATACTTTACCCAAGAAATAATTCTTTTAACTAAGAATATATATTTTTATTATAGGATTACTGTCTGTATTGAGTGAAGACAAGGTCTTTGTTTACAGCTACTAGGGATCACCATTGTCTTATCTTTACCCTCACTGATCCATCCCAACCCCTGTGAGTCACCATGCAGACAGCAAAGGGAATTGAGACACTGAGGCTCTAAACATTAAGGGGATTTTCAGTGTTACCTCTATGACACTGGCAGTGCCTTCTCTGGGTTTAGCTTTAAACCTCTACTAAAGTACAGAGATGCTACTAAAAAAACATGGCTCCTAGTCATATATTCAATTTTTAATATAAAAGGCAACTGTCCAGCTATTTGGTAGCAAGCAAACAAGGAAAGAAGGCCAGCTAGTGGCTGACTTGAAGGTGTTGCTCTCATGGTATCTGACAGTGCAATATTTATGATCATGTAAAGTGAACCAACAAAGAGGAAGTTGATGGAAGCCCTTCCGGGAGGACTTGGGTGGAAGAAACCCACCCAACACTGTTGTTCATCTTTTGCTAAGCTGTCTTCTTCTTTGGCGTGAGAAGTAGGGATGGGAGAGAGTGCATGGTCATTAATAGCACGTGTGATGGTAAGCACCAAGCTTTTGCCTGTATATTCATACTGCATGAGTGCCAGCTGTCACAGGACTTGCAGCAAACATGGAGACATCAGGAACAGGTACGCTGGGTGTCAACTAGAAAGGGGACTGCAAATGGCGGTTTTCTTGTGTTGTGTCATCAGATTAATAGGCTTCAGAAATCTAGATTTTCATTTTCTAGAAATAAACAAAAAACAACAAAAAATACGATTAAGCAGGAATGAACAGAAACCCACAGAAGTCAAGAAACTTATAAATAAACTCATAAAGTTCCAGCAAGTTCATTTCTACCACTGATTCCTGAAAGAGGGGGCCAGGCTAAGTCCCTGCTCAGTCAGAACTGCAGCAAAGCAGATCTTTTGTTAGAGCTGTGGGCTCCATTGTTTGGAAAATCCTGATGCTGAAGAAGGGCTGAGGGAACAACCTTGATGGGGCCATATAACATACTTTCCCAGTCCACTGTGAGCTCAAATTCATGGCAATGTTTTCTTTCTAATGAGTCTTACTTAACATTTTAGTTTCCTATTCCTACCTGAAGTAATTTCTCTTCTGGAAGAAAGCAAATCCCATGATGAGCAAAATGATTCCCAAAAGGGAAAGTTTCACATAGAGAATGGTCATCAAGGAATGCAGAGGGCTGGTGACACCTTTTAATACAGGCAAGGGTAAAAATTCAGGTCAGTTCAATAATAGTTCCAATCAAGCAATTAGAGGCAAACAGCTCTAGAATCACTTACAGTATTCCTAACCTTTTAGAGAATGTCAGAATCAGAAAACCTTACCAATTATAATTCCAGTAACATTCATATGTCATTATTTCTGGATCAAGTTTAGAAATCAAGTCCAGCTTTTATGCTTGATAGTCATTAACAAATGCAAAAGTGAATAAACATATACTGACTATTGTTAATGCTTCCCTGTTATATAAGGAAAAGTTTCCATGCAAACTTTATTTTTATGAAAATTTAATTGCATCTTTTCCATCCATTCCTCTTTCTTCCTCCAACCTCCTCCATTTTTCCCCACCTCCCAATGCTCCCTTTCAAATTCCTAGCCTCTTCTAAATTGTTATTGTTGCATATTTATATTTAATGTATAAATACTGTCTACTGAGTCCGTTCAGTGTTGTTTGCATGTACATGATTTCATGACTGACCACTTGGTATTAGATAATGGATTAGGGGGCCTTTCCTGATGGAAGACTACTTCCCCCCTTCTCAGTACCCTTTAGTTAACTATAGTTCTTTGTCTAAGGGTGAGGCCTCATGAGAGTCCCCCTTCCATGTCTGCAGATCTATTGCTGGTTTACTTGTTCAGGTCTTGTTTAGGCAGTATATAACTGAAGTTTCATGGCTGAAGCTTCCCAGTCATTTCTAGGAGACACAATATTATAGTAGATTTCCTGGTCCTATGGCTTTTCTAATGTTTCTGCCTCCTCTTCTACAATGTTCCCTGAACATTAGGTGTGGGAATTGTGTTGTAGATGTATCCATGGGGGCTGGACATCACATGATCAGTGTTCTCTGCATTTTGACCATTTGTGGAGTTCTGTAATGGTTTCTGTCTGTTACAGAAAGAAGCTTCTTTGGTAAGGGTTAAGAGCCACACTTAACTGGTGGACATAAGGGTATGTAGAACTTAGATAGGTATTATGCTGGTTTAGTGAAAGGCTGTAGTAGGTTCATCTCTAGGACAAATGGCCTCACTAACCTTGAGTAGCTGGCTATGTTTCCAGTACTAGGCTTGATTTTCCTCCTGTTGAGTGAGACCTTGAATATAATTGGACAGCCATTGGTTGCTGCCAAGATATGATTGCCACTATTGAACCTTAGGGAACAGCCTTGCTCGTCATTGTTGTGGTTCATAATCTTCATAATTAGGTGGTACTACCAGTTGCTTCCCTATTGAGGTAATTTTCATACCTTTGGTGACTATGAGAGTTAATCCTCAGGGAGGAGGTTTTCAGGTCAAATCCAGCTAAGGTCCTCTGAGTCCTCTGTCTGAAGTGCATCCCATGCAAATCTTAGTCTTTTGAAAGGCGTTATTTTTTTATTTAAAACATTTCTTTGAGAATTTCATACAATGTATTTTGATCATGTTTACTTACAACTCCTCCTCCTTACTCTTACCAGATCCACACCCCACTTTGTTATCCCATTAACTTTGTGTCTTTTTTGTTGTTGATAACTCACTGAGACTGTTTTGTTGTCAGAGTTGTCCTAAATGACTACAAGACATCAAACAGTGCTAAGTGAGGATGACAAGCTCTAAACATCTGAAGACAGAGAGGTTACTCAGCACTAGCTCTAGGTCCTGGAGAGATGGGATTAGGAAAGTGCCTAGCTGGCCTGCTAGATGAAAGATGTTAGGGGAGGAGAACATCTCAGGGAAAAGAAGCAACTTGAAAAAAAATCATCTGACAATGAAGTAACCTGAATCATGTTTGAAATACAAAAATGGACATGTGGAGATCAGATCT
>CABHPH010154705.1:0-12097 GCA_902168325.1 Peromyscus nudipes
CCAGGCCAAAGGCCTCTAGTTTCTGGTCCTCACGCCTTATATACCTTTCTGCTTTCTACCACCACTCCCTGGGATTGAAGGCGTGCTTTCTGGGATTAAAGGCTGTGTCACCATGCTTGGTCTTTTCCAATGTGGCCTTGAACTCACAGAGATCCAGAGGGATTTCTGTCTCTGGAATGCTAGGATTAAAGGCGTATGCTACCACTGCCTAACCTCTATGTTTAATATTGTGGCTGTCCTGTTCTCTGACCCCAGATAAGTTTATTAGCATACACAATATTTTGAGGAACACAATACCACCACACATATGCTTTAACACTAATTCATATCCCAGGACTGACTTATTTAAAATAGACAGCATTGTAATTTTAAGGATTCAGCTCTCAAACTTTCTGTGTTTACTAGCAACAACTTACACATATGCTATATTTATACATTGTCTTGTCTTTCACTGATTTCTCAATATATGGTTTGAAAATACTTATATTTATACCAGAAAGATAAAATAATATGGGACTGTCTTCATCTCTTCAAGACTTATTCATTGAAAAATATACAAGAATAAGTTGCTGTATATTTAAAAACTTCCCACTGAAACCATCTCAAACATCAATATTTAGAATAATAAATTATACAAACCCATTATATTTGTGTGTTATAGTTTCTCTTTTTATAGTTTTAGAAAACTAAGATACTGCCAGAAGGTCCTGATGAATTTGTATGATTGTTATAAATAAACACTATGATATAATACAATCACAAAGATACTAACCAATATTTAATGTACATATGGTTTTAATATTCTTTATTGCTTTTCTTACACTTATCTCTTCTTAAACTCTCACATTAGAATATGAGATTAAAGTACAAAAATGGAAATAATACAAGGTGGTAAGAAATCATGAGAGGAGTTTAAATCCTTTTTTATTAAGAAATTTTATTATTCATTCTACATACCAATCACAGATCCCCCTCTTCCCTCCTCCCACCTCTTCAGCCTTTCTCCCCACACCCCATTCCATCCTACAAGAAGGTAAAGCCTCCCATGGGGAGTCAGCACAGCCTGGTACATTCAGTAGAGATAGGTCCAAGCCTTTCCCCCTCCATCAAGGCTGTGCAAGGTGTCCCGCCACAGGTAGTAGGCTCCAAAAAACCAGCTCATACACCAGGGATGGATCCTGATCCCATTGCCAGGAAGGTCCTTAAGCAGATCAAGCTACACAACTATCTTGCTTATGCAGAGGGCCTAGTCCAATCCTGTGGAGGTCTAAATTTCGTGAGTTCCCACTAGTTTGGTTTGGTTGTTTCTGTAGCTTTCCCAATCATGATCTTGATGCCCCTTGCTCATAGAATCCCTCTTATCTCTCTTCCACTGGACTCCTGGATCATCTCATTAGATGCTGAAAAAGCTTTTGACAAAATCCAACACTCCTTCATGATAAAGGTCTTAGAGAGATCAGGAATACAAGGAACAAACCCAAACATAACAAAGGCAATTTATGGCAGGCTGACAGCTAACATCAAATTAAATGGAGAGAAACTCAAAGTGATTCAACTAAAATCAGGAACAAGACAAGGCTGTCCACTCTCCCCATATCTATTCAATATAGTACTCAAAGTTCTAGCTAGAGCAATAAGACAACAAAATGAGATCAAGTGGATACAAACTGGAAAGGAAGAAGTCAAACTTTTGCTATTTGCAGATGATAAGATAGTATACATAAGTGACCCCAAAAATTCTACCAGGAAACTCCTACAGCTGATAAACACCTTCAGTAATGTGGCAGGATACAAGATTAACTCTAAAATATCAGTAGCTCTTTTATATACAAATTATAAACGGGTCAAGAAAGAAATCAGAGAAACGTCATCCTTTACAATAGCCACAAATGATATAAAATACCTTGGGGTAACTCTAACTAAGCAAGTGAAAGATCTGTATGACAAGAACTTTAAATCTCTGAAGAAAGAAATTGAAGAAGATATCAGAAAATGGAAAGATCTCCCATGCTCTTGGATAGATAGGATTAACATAGTAAAATGGCAATCTTACCAAAAGCAGTCTACAGATTCAATGCAATCCCATCAAAATCCCAACTCAATTCTTCATAGACCTGGAAAGAAAGAACAATACTCAATTTCGTATGGAAAAATAAAAAACCCAGAATAGCTAAAACAATCCTGTACAATAAAGCAATTTCTGTAGTTATCACCATCCTTGACCTCAAGCTCTACTACAGAAATATAGCAATAAATACAGCTTGGTATTGGCACAAAAACAGACATGTGGACCAATGGAATCAAACTGAAGTCCCTGACATTAATCTACACACCTATGAACACTTGATTTTTGACAAAGAAGCCAAAACTGTATAATGTCTTCAACAAATGGGGCTGGCATAATTGGATGTCAACATGTAGAAGACTGCAAATAGATCCATATCTATCTCCATGCACAAAATTCAAGTCCAAGTGTGTCAAAGATCTCAACATAAATCCAGTTACATTGAACCTGACAGAAGAGAAAGTTGGAAGTAATCTTGAATGCATTGGCACAGGAGATCACTTCCTAAATATAACACCAGTAGCACAGACACTGAGAGCAACAATTAATAAATGGGACCTCGTGAAACTGAGAAGCTTCTGTAAGACAAAGGACATGGTAAGTGAGACAAAACAACAGCCTATAGAATGGGAAAAGATCTTCACCTACCCCACATCTGTATATATTTTCTGATGGCCTTGATATGATTTAATTTATAAAAGTTTAGTTTTTCTCCTGTAGCAATTTATACATATATAACAATTCAATTTGTCTACTTTGTGCTTCATTTGTCATGGTGTTTCATAATTTACCTATCTAATAGTTGCACATGTAATGTTTTTAACAGTTGGGTAATATTTCACTATATGGGTATAGTATGATTTGTTTCTTTATTCAGCTATTTATCAAATTTTGGCCTGTTTCCAAATTGGAAACGTAAAGAACAAAGATGCTATAAACATAGCCCAAGATCAACTTTCCCCTTTCCTTGATCTGACAACTGTTAGTTAAGACTGTTTATTTGTAAATTGGCTATTTTATGTGGTTGCTTATTAATTTTCTATTGAGATTGATGTATAGTGAGAATACTTGCTAATAATCCTAAGGACATAAGAGTATATGAGGTGTAGTGAAGTGTCCTCATTAAGTTCCTTAATCTTCTATGAAAACCACCAGCTTTTTATCTTTTGTGTTGTCTATATTTCAAACAGTGTCAACATATTTTAGGTCTGTGAATATTCATTAAGTTCAACAAAATGAAATCTAAATGTTGCCTTTTCTGATATCCCAATTTTGCTTATAAATTAGTAATGAAAAAAATGATCTGCAAAGTAATTTGAACATAGAATGTGATATTTTGTCTTCAAAGATTTATGGACTAAAAAGCCACTGTATTTAAATTCTTTGTATTGAAAAATAATGAAAAGCACTCTACATGTACCTAATCACTTCATATATTGAATTTGTTTTAAGCTACTAGCACTCTTAAGAATCCAGTTTCAGCTCTAATAGCTACATAAATGTAAAGGTTGAGGTAGACAGAGCACATACTCCTCTTGCTTTAACTTGAGACCTGGATAAGCAGAAGGCATGTGTGGTAGTTTGAATGTAATCGGGCCCTATTATCTCATAGGGAGTGGCACTATTTGGAGGTGTGATTTTTTTTCTTTTAAAAATTTTTTTATTTACAAGTTTTTTTTTTCATTTTTCATACCAACCATAGTTTCCCCTCCCTCCCTCCCCTCCTTTCATTCCCACCCAGCTCCTCCCACCCCACCCCCATCCAGTCCTCAGAGAGGGTAAGGCCTCCCATGGGGATTCACAATGGGCTCTTAAAAAGCACTGAAAAGCTTGATTTTCCATTCTGCCCAAAATATGGATATGTTGAATGATTCCTAGAGTATAAAATTGCCAGATTTTGTGTAAGAAACAAAGATGGACCACTTTGAGGATGGAAGTTGAGCATACATGTTGGAGATTGACTTCTAATTGCTGGAATTTGAGGAAGTGATCAGATTATGAGGTTCCTAACCTCATCAGCGAAGTAATCCATTGAGGATTCCTGACTTGATAGCACGATCAGGATGTGGTGGAAACTGGAGGGAGTAGGTCACCGGGGGTGCACCTGTGAATGGCATGTCTTGTCCCTGGCCCTTACCTGCTTCTCTCTCTGCCTCTCAGATTTCACAAGGTGAACATCTTTTGTCATCCATGTACTCCTTTCATGAGGTCCTGCTAATTTTGTTCCAAGGCAATGGAGCGAGTTAGGGTTGGGGAAAGGTTTTGATTTTGTCTTTCAGGAGAATGAAGTCTAAAGAATGGGTATGACCTTGTTGGAGGAAGCGTGTCACTGTGGGGCGGGCTTTGAGATTTCTTATGCTAAGAATACCATCCAGAGTCTCAGTCGACTTCTTGCCCGTAAGACGTAGAACTCACAGCTATTTCTCCAATACCATGCCTGCCTGCCTGCTGTCATGCTCCCTGCCATGATGATAATGGATTGAACCTCTGAAACTGTAAACAAGCCCCCTCAATTAAATGTTCTTCTTATAAGAGTTGCCAGGGTAACGGTGTCTCTTCATAGTAATAGAAAACCCTAAGACAGCATATGTAAGAATCATCTTACCCTTAGCTAGTGCAAGGATATTACAGAATCAGTGCTCTAGAGCACTTCATGAATAGCATAAGCAGCAATTCTATTCAGTGGAGTGCTTGGACCTCAAGGGCTTATTTAGAGGCTATAACAAGGATACACAGCTACATGTAGACACTTAACCAAAGGCTGATACTTCTCTCTCAAATGACATCATCTTCTTCAACAAAGTATGTGCATTTTTAGAATACCCATGGAGCAATAAGAGAAGGCACTGCCCTTATCTAGACAGATGAGCAGACATAACCTTGGAAAGCACTGATAGATATTACAACCAGATCACTCACATGTCATCAAAGGGCTGTTTGGATGTATAGAAATGTAAATGACTTTCCTAAAACTTTAAACCTTTTTGATTATCATTTTAAGTCAACAAAAATATTTGTATTATGGGTAAAATGTATCTGGAAAAACACATACAAACCAATTATTCATATGTATAAAAGGTATCTATGTACACAACTTTGAATAAATACCATTTGCTACTTGATTTAAAAACTCAGGCAAAATTATTAACAACAAATATTTCTCATTGAAAGTATAAGAATGTCCAACTGACAAAATCACTGACGAGGTGTTATGATAGTTTAACGACCCTAAGTTGCAACTAATCTGGTCAAAGCCTTATTTTTTAATGGGCCAAGTTTCGTATTTCAACTATGAGATAGCTGCATTTCTTTACCCTTGGGACAAATAAAGTAAAACAACCAATAAAAGCAAAACTGAGTCGACATGAAGCCAGGAGCTTAGCAATGATGAATGAAGATTTATTCTTGATATGGAAGCTTTACATTTACTGTTGTTCTCCTGTTTGCCTCCATTCATTGCCTTCAATTTGTTGTGTACCAGCATTGTGTGTGTATGATCCATATTTGCCTTGGCTTTGGAAATCTATATCACATACTATCAGACACTTTTGGTTGCTGAGGGTGGCCACAATTCCTTGATTCTGTGTATGTATGTGCATTGTGTATGTGGTGTGATTGAACAAGACTTTCAAAATATTATTTTTGGTGTTGGAGTATGAATTGGGAGAAATATTATATTTTATAGTACTTTGTTTAATTATGTTTCAGAAAATCTTAAGAGTAAGGATTTTCAAAGTACGTTTTTGTTGCTTCCCTCCCAAGTTCGGGTTTGCAATTCTTAAGGTGGTCTCACCTTTCAATCTGATCCTATTTTCTTCTGAATGGATAGTGTGCTATAGATAAGCCATAAATTCCATTATTGCACACTAAATACGTATAAAAGACATAGTAAGAACTAGCCATTGCAAGGACTATTATTTATCCTAATTGTTCCCAGCTGAGCTTGGAAAGGAGCCTGGTCTGAGAGTCTTCAAAGACTTGCCAAAAGGCTGTCAGGTTTGATAACTCACACTACTCCAAACTTGGCTCAGAGGGGTCAGTTTCAGAGTGAACACTAAGCTCCCCCTGATATCCAAGCTTGCTTAAAAATGCAGAAACACTGCCAGCTGACTTGCAAGCCACTAGATTTTCAACTTTGTTTTAAGAGGCTCATGTTTTCTTGGAACCAGGGATGGGCTGGTAAGCAATAAGAAGACATTCCCATGTGGAGCTACAAGAGCAGATGGAGTGGCCCTGTGTGCTGGGAAGCATCTGTTTTTGTTAGAACATGGTTTACACATTGGCCTAAAGATTTAGAATGAACTAGGGATACAACAAAGCCCTAAATTATACTTATTTGATTAAATAACTGAATGCATCTATGCACTTTACTTAATTATTTTATGTTACATTAATATTTGTTGAATATAGTTTTTTTATCATTTACAAATTATACAAACACTGTTGTCTTCATTACCAGGACTCTAGTCAAATGATTTTTAAAGAGAGGGCAATCTGTGCTATTAAATTGTAAACACCATGAAGAAAAAAAGGAAATATTTGCCTCTTTGTGGTTACAGTTACTTTGCTTAATAAAAGCCCTAGAGGCGCATGATAGTACATCAAGACATATTCATGCCATGAATGAATAAATGAGGAAATAATAAAATGAATGAAGAAAATTGACAATCTCTTTTAAAACTTTCCTTTATCTTCAGGTTTAATAAACTTCCTCATTTTAAAGACATCTTTGACAGTAATATATTATTGGAGCCATATTTTGGAATGTTCACTTAGAAGTTCATTCTCTGTTCTCTGATTTATAAATATATGCAGTTTCTTCATATGTGTGCCATAGTTAAAATCTGACTTACACAACACAACTGCATATAAGCCATTCACTCTCCTTCTTTGAGGGAGAGGTGTGTCTCATAGACTGAGTTTGCTAATTAGCATATGGCAACAGTGATGCTGCATACCTTTACTCTTACTGTCACCTCTTTTGGTATACTCCTCTCCAAAGCCAGTTATCATACAAGAAATTCTGATGACTGCCTCCTTGTGTGGATGCCTGTTCTTCTGAGATGAAGGAGAAGGGGAAATATGCATGACTAGATCAATTTGGAGATGAATAAACCTCTTGAACCTTACATAGTGACAGGAAAAAGGGAATGACGCTAGCTACAGAATGGCTTTATTGATTTTCAAAATCCTGGTAAGTGAAAGCAAAAAATAAGCAAATTGTTGTTTAAAGACAATATGTTATTGGAATAACAGTCACAATATATAAAAGATGTGCACTTCATGATAAACTACTATTGTGAAACATGCCAAATATGCTAAGAATATATATCATGAATAAAATGAGCAGTGGAGTCTGGAATGATGGATCATCACGTCAGGTTTTTGTTTTTGCAGAATGTAAGAACTTGATGGTTGGGAATCTGGCACCAATAACACATGGCTCACAATCATTAAGAACACCATTCCAGGGGGCATCCAATACCCTCTTCTGGTCATCTCCCAACATACATATGTGCAAAACACATAAACATACACACATAAATAAAGTTAAAAACTAATGATGAAATTAAATGGATTTTTCACTCAGTTTGTACATATAAGGTCCCATGCTTTATAGTTACATTGAAAAATCAAACTCATTGAAGTCATATTATGCCATTAAACTACTCAATATTCGAAAGGCCAGCTATAGAGATGAAAACCCCAAAGTATAGATTTTTGAAGTTTATTTTAGGAGCTTAAAAAATACATTAGTATATTTGCATCAGATCTGAAGTGGTTACATTCTTTACCAAAAACAGATACCTCAAGTATTAGGATCATGTGTGACCTCACATGGAGTTTCACTTAGTGGATGACCAGACACAATTATTCCTTTACCTTGTGAATATCAATTCGTTTATTCATTTATGTTTTTACTGGCATGTGTATATTCAAAGCAGACCACAGTAGTATGTGTGAAATGGTTGTGTAAACACATAGGAGTCAACTTAAAGTCATTACTTGTCTAGTATAGCAATAGATTGCCCTCTGTACCAGTTCATTCACATTTAGCCATCTTGAAAAATTTCTGAGTTCCCTTAGCATCAAATTTATACAATGATACATTTGAAAGATGTTTATTTAAATTTCACTTCAATTACAATGTTGAATCAACTTATGTCAAGAGTCCTGGAGTGGTATCTGGGTATCTTACGTGGAAGGAACCCAAGTTTAATGCGAATTGTCACAAAAACAAACACCACAAACTTCTATGAATGCCATTTTTATGGTTTGAAAAACAAGAAAAAAAATCAACGTTTAAAATCTTCATAGCAATTGAAAAACTGTTCTGTTGTTTTCTTAGTTATTTTCTTTGAAATAAGTCACGCAACTATTGTATCAACTTATCAGCTAGATCATATAGGTAGGTTAGGCTAAAGTTATAAGAATCTTAACCACTGTCACCATGCTATCTTCTTTCCTACATTTGTTAGAATATGAGTTTGAACATTTGCAGAAATGTGACTGTGATTAGAGTTACATGATAGAAGATGCTTCATCTTTTTATAGTTATATTCAGGTCTCAGAAGAAGCCCATGTTTGGGCTTCTTGTATTTATCTAATGACTCATCAGGATGCTGAATTTCCCTCCAGTCTTCAATCTGAACAGGAGAGGAGAGAAAACCTGAATGAGGGTGACACACTTTTTCCTTAAGGACATCTGTCATAACATGGAAGCGTAACTTGGCATATACTCTAATAGGCCCATAAGTTGGTCATAGGCCCATGCCTAAATTCCAGCGTGTGTACTGTTTTATATCGTACATGATATCTGAGTGTAGAGATAATATTTCTCTTATGCTTTTTCTCATGGAGAAGAGAAACATGGTTGCTAAAGGCAAGTTGTTAATCACAGTTATTGTCTATGATCATCTGGTAGATAATTGATATTATTATTATTACTATTATTATTATTGTTATTATCTTTCACAATGGTTTTAGTTCAGGATGCTATAGAAATACTAGATAATGGCTTACAGATAGAAATTTCTCATATTTCTGAAGGCTGGGATGCTAAGACAAAGGTACTAATAGAGTCAAGTTCTTGATTCTGGGGTAAGTTGGCATCATTATATCTTCCAGCTCTAAAAATACTATTGTCTACATCTTGGAAACTATATGGGACCAGAGATTATCATATGAAATAGAATATGTCATGTAAGAAGAGACGATTATTTCATAATCACACTCATGTGTAGAATACAGAACATTTACTTTACAGAAACTGAAAGTGAGATGTTGGTTGGTAATGACTAGGAAGAGTAGGGAGCTGAAGGAGTGGGGAAGTATTGCTATGAGTAGGAAGTGATAGCAGGACATGAAGAGGAAGGTTTGTGTTCAAACACAAAGGAAGAGATTATAGAAAACAAAAAAGATGTTATACATTTCAAAAACATGGAAGCGAGGATTTGGAATGTTTTCATCAAACGGTAAATGCTTAGGAAGGCAAGTATATTTAACCCCAATTAAACATTATATAGTGTATATATGAATCATCATATTATGCTATACTTCACAGATATATTTTATATATCTTTATGCACCATTTAAAAATAAGTTTAACTTTCAGAAGACGGAAACAAATTAGAGAAATGGAAGGTAGATTAATAATAACAACTTGGTATCTGAACAGCACAGCAAGGACAGAAGAAGTGATAAAGAACTGATCCTCATCGAGGACAATGGCGGTAAGACTCATCATATTGCTGGAACACAACAACAGCAGGACAAAACGTGGGCCTTAGACTCTTCCAAGAAATAAAAATGAAACATTTTTTCATAATGAACTTAAAATTTCAATTAACATGATTACACCATCTTCCCCTTTTGTTCCTCTGACTCCTCCCACGTCTTCCCCTTCCAAACTCTTCCATGCTCCCCTTACTCCTTTTCTAATTTACTGCCCCTCTTCTTATTACTTTAACATATATACATACATCTATATATGTACATGTGTGCATAATACATATGTGCTGATTTCTGAGTCTGTTTTGTGTTTCTTGCAAGTACATGATTTCATGACTGAGCACTTGGTAGTATATAACCATGTAGAGGCTCATCTTTGGAGAAGACCAATTATCCCTCTGAAAACTGGTTAGGTGCCTATAGTTCTTTGTCTATGGGTGGGTCCCCTTGAAAATTTCCCTTCCATATTAGCATGTCTATTAGTTTTTTATCATTGTTCAGTCTTGTTAAGGCAGCTGTATGGTTGGGGTATCATGGGTGTAGTTTCTGTCTTATTTCAAGAAATCTCATCAGATTTTCTGGTCCTCTAATTCTCATAATCTTTCAGCCCCTCTTCTTGGATGGTTAAAATTTGTCTTCTCCTACCAAGACCAGCTTTTGTTCTTTTGTTTGTTTGTTTTAAATCTCAACCCTAGACTCTACAGTTCTTCTGTGCTTTAAATCTGAAGCTTAATTATAATTTCACATTCTTTTATTTATAGCCAGAGGGCCAAGGACACTCACATCATCTACAGTCTCGAAATGGACTGATACCCAGGTTTCTGCACAGCAATGCAATGATCCATTATCATCTCCACTGCTTGCGTTTTCTACCTGCCATGCCCAAATTAAAGTTGTTGCTAAAATTTTTCCAACAAGGTGCAATGGCCGCATCTGCTCAACTTAGTGTTATTCTCATCATTTTTCAACTTTCTTCCAACCCTGGAGTCATTAGCATGTTTCTTTAGAGAAGTTCCAAGTGGACTTGGATTGCTGATTACCTTATTCCTTGAGGAATCAATTTTCCCATCTTCAAGAACAGTGAAATCCTATGATGAGAATTATTTTACATTGAATCGTTTCATAAATATCTTGAGGCACCTGCTGTGTGCAGATGCTAGAGACAGAAGGATAATAAGCTTAGCTTGTGTATTATAAATTTTGTTTCTGTGGGGAAGACTACATGATTTTGTTCTCCATTTAGTGTGTTAGAGGATATATCTATGGCTATTTTTCTTTTCCAATTAGTTTTCTTTGTAGTCATTTTATTTGTGCTTTCTACTTTCCTTAACATGTTATCAGTTCAGTTGAAACACATGTCATTTCCACACAAATGTTCCACAATTTTAATACTTATTTAACATATCTATGCACTTATTTGCAATATGTAAATAATTTTCTCTACTCCAAGTGCCATTTGTACATGCATACCTAAATGCATCATCCACCCTCACTTGTTATTTTACTCAATTCCAATATAATTATCTTCATTTGATCTTTGCATTCTCTATCTTGCTGAATAAAATGGTACTTTCTTATTGTTCTTGGCAGGGAACAAAATTCAATCCAGTTTTCATGTATGCATTTTAGTGTTTCTCTTCTCTATACATATTCTGATGCCCACACCCCTTACAATTATGTATAATATATCATTTTCTTCTTCTTCTTCTTCTTCTTCTTCTTCTTCTTCTTCTTCTTCTTCTTCTTCTTCTTCTTCTTCTTCTTGTTCTTCTTCTTTATAGTGGTATTCTATTTGTACTGAAATGTGATTTTATTTGTATGTTAATAAATAAAGTTGCCTAGAGGTCAGAGCTATTAGCAAGCCATAGCGAAAGCCAGGGCGGTGGTGGTCCACGCCTTTAATCCCAGCACTTGGTAAGGGGCGGTGGTGGTCCACGCCTTTAATCCCATCACTTGGTAAGCAGAACTAGGTAGATCTCTGTGTGTTCAAGGATACAGCCAACATTGGAGACACACGCCCTTAATCTCAATACCAACTATAGAAAACTTGGACAGTGACAGATGACAGTGACGAGGCAGTCACGTAGTTGGGTTTACAACCAATGAGAAGGCAGAACAGAACTCCTATTTAAAAACGAACGCACAGGAAGTAGTCCCTTTCGGAGAAATCTCTTGGTGGGAGAAGCTAGCTGGCAGAAAAGCGGGTAAGATTCTTAGCTCTGACCTCTTTGGGCTTTCATCCTTACATTGGCTTTGTGTTTATTATTTAATAAGGCGGTTGGTTACATCTACACTTCTTCT
>CABHPH010154705.1:12107-31612 GCA_902168325.1 Peromyscus nudipes
CTTCTTCTCATTTTCTTCTCCCCCCCATGTGTGCTGTAGCCACAAGTTTTTCTCTGGTCCTGCCAACCCTGTGGCCCACTTATAAAATAATCACTCAGAAGCGTATATTAATTATAACTGCTTGGTCATTAGCTCAGGCTTATTACTGACTAGCTCTTACACTTAAATTAACCCATGATTCTTATATATGTGTAGTCACATAGCTTGGTACCTTTTCTCAGTTCTGCCTTGTCATCTTGCTTCCTCTGTGTCTGGCTGGCAACTCCTGACTCAGCCCTTCTTCTTCCAGAAGTCTCCTCATCTGCTCACCCTGTCTATACTTCCTTCCTGGCTACTAGCCAATCAGCATTTTATTAAACCAGTGTGCAAAAGCATTATCCCACAGCAGTGTGCAGGGTATATCATTCAGATTCTAGGACCAATATTCTTCATTCTCTGAATTTTAAGTATGCAAGATTTTCATTAAGTGAAATTATTTTAATGAGGAGACTTTTGAACGACAAGCTTGACATATTTCCTGAATTTTCATCCATACAAAATCAGGCATTTTGAGATTATTCCCCTGTGAGCTATTACTTCAACCTGAACTGCCAAGATGGATGAAGGGAATTTCCTTTCAGCATACTTTGTTTTAAAACGTTTGTAATTCTGAACAGCAATACAAAGAATGTACTTTAGGGAAATTTCAGGTCCATTTATAATCATATCCTATACCAGCTTTATAGAGTCCTCATTTTAGGTTCTTATTATTTAACATATTTTGGAAGAAGATTTCCTTTGATTGAGTTGAAAGTTTTCCTTTCATCATTGCACCACAAATCTCATGATTTCCCTTATTGTGTCAAGAATGAGATTATTTAAATACAAGGTCCTCTTCAGTTGTAAACTAAATTTGCCAAAGGTGTCAGTCACAGTATCACACCAAAATGCCCTTTGGGTCTGGAAAGAGATTTTGTCCAAATTCAGAAAATTGGATTTTATAGAGACTTTATTATTCTTGATTACCATATACCTGAACAATAGTAAATTCTGTATTTAGAATCACTGAAGATGACCAATGAACAAAAGTGCTCATTTCTGTGGCAATATATGTGTCCCCCAATATATTGTGCACCCTAATAAATTTTATCTAAGGATCAGAGGAAAAAGCCAGCCACTATAATAAACGTAGAGGTCAGGCAGTGGTAACACATGCCTTTAATCCTAGCGTTTGGGAGGCAGAGATCCATTAGGATCTCTGTGAGTTAAAGGCCACACTGGGAATAGAGCCAGGCATGGTGGCACTTGCCTTTAATACCAGCACCAAACATAGAGGTCTGGAGGTCTGTGCAGACTGACAGGAAGTGATGTAGCTGGGTGGAGAGAGGAAGTGAGATGCAGAACAGAAAGGCATATAGGTGTCGGTATACAGGAAGTAGCTCTCTGGCTGAGGATCTCCAAGTGGTAAGAACAGGGCTGGCTTCTTTCTGCTTTCCCGATATCTCAGTTTTTTACCCCAATATCTGGCTCTGGGTTTTTATTAATAAGACTGTTTAGCAATTCTTCTTACACGTTTCCCCTTAGAAAAATTAATAAATGAACCATTAGATGCTTCAGATAATGTAATCAGCATTAAGTTTAGATCACTAATTCATTTTAGTAACTTTGACATAGATGCAGGTTTCCAAACACTTAAACATGTGCCAAGCTTCTACAGTGGAATAAATACAGGCAGCTTCTACTTATTACCAGACAGTTGACTTGAGAATAAGTCATAGCAGGCTCCATCTGCTTGTTATGTTGTCAAGAATTCTAAAATTCTACTTCATAAATTCCAGGAAAATACTGTAACCTTGGAGTTATTCCTGTTGTGTCTGAGATGATATTATTTAAGCATCACTGTCAATCTAGAGTTAAATTTTCATATTTTTTCTGGGAAATGTAATGGAAGCTATTAAATACATTTTGAAATAATTATAGTTTTGAATACGTTCAGTCACATTCACAAACAAATATCAACAGAAGCATAATCCACAGGCCCATTCTTCAATCTTTTAAGCAGAAATGTTAGTGAAACAATTTTATGAGAACACTTGACGAGTTCTTACTGTATGGAGGGAAGATGACCCATACTTCTCCATGATTTTATTTCTCTAAGGACTTTTCTTGGATATCTCTCTTCTCGAAATTCTTTTCTGAGCTTATTATATGTACTGTAGAGGTTCTCTCAAACTGAGTACTAACATAGCAACTTGCAGAGCCATTTTTGTTCATTTCAGTGCTAAAAAATGAATGGATTGATGATTCCAAGCATGGGCTGGGATGTGGAGCAAGTATGACCTTCATACATTATCTTGTTGGGGTAGAAATTAGTGCATTTAATTATTAAAAGGTATATTTATTGCTTATAAAGTTAACATATGGCTTCTCAATAAACATTTAATTCTAAAAAAGGATTTGAACATAAGGTATATATTAGCCTTACACAAAATAGTAAAAAGCTAGAAACAAAAAGTATTTCTCTAGTGGAGGGTTAATAATCAAAGTTAAACATATTTTAAAATAAAAAGGTCCTGTGCAAGCATAAATACGGACTTATATCATGCTGCAGAAAGGAGATAATCATAAAAGCGTACATAAGGTAGACCCATTGGTATTGTATTTCAGGAACTTCAGCAGTATCCAGGTGCAGAAAATGACAGAGTGGGGCTGAATGTAAGAGCTTAATGAATTTTTCAAAATCCATCAAACCCTATATTGAAAAATTTGTCCCTTATTCCTGTAGAGATAATGCCTGAAATTTTTATTTAGAATACTAGATTTGTTACTATAATAACATACTAGCAATTCTAAAAAGAAAACCATTTTGATCACTTTGAAAGACACTCAAAGCAAATATAAGCGATGTTAATGCTTCTTTTCATCACAAAACAATGCAAAACCAAAGAAAATGTAGAGCACTATAAAGTTATTTTCTCCATTTACTTTGTGCGTATGAGTGTTTTGCCTGAATATCTGTCTCTATACCTCAAACATGCAGTGTCCACCAGATCCCCTGGAACTGGAGATACATGGATGCTGGGAATCAAACCCAGATCCTCTGAAAGAGCAGTCAGTGCTCTTTACCACTGAATCATCTTTCCAGCCCTGTAAGCTACTTTTAAAATATGATTAAGTATTACTTTACAAAATCAACAACTATTGATATATGAAATTATGAAGTGATAAAGCCATTCCTCTTTAGTATTTCCAAAAGGAACAAAAAAATAATTTCCATTGACAGAGCATTTCAATATTGAAAAAATAATGGCTTTAGTAAAAATAAATGTTAATTTTTATTAGAAATTTCAAGATAGGTAATTAAAATAGATCAAAATCACCAATCATGATCAATTGCAAGTTAGGGGAAAAAAACCCCAGAGATTTCTGATGCATTTCCTGTGTAAGCAATGACTGAGAAGAAAATAAATATACACAAATCAAACTCATGTGATAAGTAAAACTGTATGATATATAAATGATCCATATGAAATTCTTGAAAAGAACCATTCATCTTTAAAACTGAAGGCACTGAAAGATATTATATTGAAGGTATTTGTTAGAACTCTAAATATTTTCAGTGTGCTATGGATTGATTTACACCTTTGTGGCAGCAATAGAGAAAATGAGGTCTTCATTGAGATAAATCCGCACAGAACTGACTTTGCCAGAAACATTCTGGAAGACGTTGAAAAATCCATAGGCAGCCTCTGTCTCTTTAAATTCTTAGTATGTGATTGTAAACAGCACTGGAGTCTGAGCCAGGCATTTCTCATTAAGCAAGCTACGCTTGAAAAATGACTGAGGAAATCAAATCAAATCAGGTCCGGGCCACACATCAACAAGATGAATTACACTTGGGTTGTTTTGGATTAGGCTTTTAAAACATTTAAACTACAATAACCTTGAGACAATGCAATCTTTGGGTCTGCAGAAACTTTCTGCACAAGAAACAGCCAAGGAAGCACCAAGAGAAAAAGCTCTAAACAGCAAAGGGTTATATGACTTTGTGTGTGTGTGTGTGTGTGGGAGGGGGGGAGAGAGAGAGAGAGAGAGAGAGAGAGAGAGAGAGAGAGAGAGAGAGAGAGAAAGAAAGGGAGCTCATGCCATAGTGTGTGTGTAAGTGGAGGTCAGAAGGCAACATGTGGAAATCAGTTCTGTCTTATCTCCTTAGTAAGGGTCAGACTCTGGTCTTCAAGCTTGTTGGAAAATCACTTTATTCTCTGGGTCGTTTCACAAGCCTCATACACAAAATTTAAAATATAAAGGAATTTTAAAGATTTGTGAGATTGTGAAGACTTATGTTAAGTATGATATATATTTAATAGAAAGTATATGATAAGATTCCATTGAGTTCCATGGTAAAAAAAAATAATGGAAGGAGTTAGGGTGACCTGTACATGAGTAGAAATGAATAAAGATCAGCAATAAACGGGAGGCAGAGCCAGGTGGATCTCTGTGAGTTCAAGGCCAGCCTGGGCTACCAAGTGAGTTCCAGGAAAGGCGCAAAGCTACACAGAGAAACCCTGTCTCGAAAAACCAAAAAAAAAAAAAAAAAAAAGATCAGCAATAAATAAAATAATAGTTCCTTATATTAAACTCAAGGGAACAATTTAAAAAGAGTAACGTTTAGGCATCTATAACAAGTGTAGGTGTAAAATGACATGAATCATTTGACAAAGTCATTCAGGTTCTAGGATATATATCAAAAGGAAATAATTGGGATTCTGAAAAACGTTTATTCATGTACTACTTAGGAAACTGCAAAGGTTCCAAACACATATTTCTTAGATGGAAATATATTTGAAAAACTTTAAACTAACTTATAAAATGTAAGAGTAAACTCCCATCACTTGATAAATAGCAAGATTAGGTATAAAACCTGATAGCTATTAGGAACTACATTAAAACAAAAATAATTGGAGATAAATGTCCACCCATATCAGTCATTAACATAGACTGTGAATACTATACAAATTAAAATATCATATGTAAGTATTTCTGTCCACTCTAGAATTCCTGTGCAGTACATTCACTAGCTTTTAAAACAGAAACATTTGTGTAGAATATTACAGGAGATGTTTCCTGTATTCTTTGTCTTCCTAAAAAGACATAATTTAAATAGCAAGGGATTTAAATGAAGTGACACATTCTACAAAATTTTCTTAGTTGTAAAAGCATAATTTAAAAAGCTTCAAAGGCCACTTTTAAGTATTATTTTAATTATTTATTACTTATGGATCCATATTTTAAATGCATTAAACTATATGTTTTAAATCCATCAACGACAAGCTGTATCCTTAGCTTTTATGGAGAGATGTTATAAATGAATTAACCTGGTGATATTACCAAGTTATTATATAATCAAACAAATAAAATTCCCAAGAGAAACAGTTTTTTTAGAAAAAAAATGGTGTTTCCATTTGCTTTAATCAAATTAAGATGATAATGTTGTATACTGAATGCACTTCATTTTATAGCTTAGAACTAAAGATGATGCAGTCATTAAAACCCAGTAATTTGTCCATTCTGGTTGTCTTAAACACATACCTTTCTTATTTTATATGGCATCTGACTTGTGAACTTACTATATTTTCCTTACATAGATTTAAAGCAGAGGATCAACACTTGACATTGTATGCTCCAAGAGTTAAATGAGATGGCACATTCCTCAAGAGTCTCACAGACTGACAGGTCATGGTCATGTTCAGTAGATTGTAGCTGCTGCTATTACGTATTTCCTGTGTCAGAGTACTTGAAATTATAAGCTAATGAATACTCTCAAAAATGGATATTAATAAAAATACTGTTTATTATTTTCACAGAACTCTCCTACATACACCTTCTTCTAAATATTTCAGCTTGATATCAAACTTTGTGGTATCTTAGATTTTAAATATTTGCCAAATAAGTCTACTAGACTTTTGCCCACTAATCTTAAAATAAATTATTTGAAAATTTCCAATTCATCACACTATGAATTGCGTAAGTGTGGGAGGAATATTAAGCCATTGTGCACATTTGATCCCAGTGTCACAGTGGTCTAAAATGAACCCAGATCCATTAACCAAATAATTTCAACTCCTTGAGTCTTTCTTCATCTCTCTTAAGATGAGATGAAATCTGTTTCTTACTAAATTTCCCTGAATCAAAAATTTCACAAATCATCTTTATCCCTTTAATTAGAATTTCTTCACATAAGATTGGGGTATTGGTTTTCTTTCTTTTATATTTTTCAAAACATATGCTTAGTTTTGTTCCCCAAATGCTTTAGAAAAACATGGCTATCTCTGACCACCAGTTTTAGGAACATTGAATGTTTTCAAGTTTTGGTCAGTCTTTTCAGAAGGCTAAAACTCATGTCTGCTGTTAGATATGGGCTTCTCTTCAACTGTTTACTCAGGAAGCTGAAAATGGTTGGGCAATATGAGTTTAGTTTGGGGGTTTAGTAAATAGCACAGAAAATCTTCCTTTTGAAGGAGCTAGATTAAGTTTATGAACAAAAGCCTGATGGTATTACTATATTATAGCATCGATTTATTATCTGTCATCTATCTATCTATCTATCTATCTATCTATCTATCTATCTATCTATCTATCTATCTATCATCTATCTATCATCTATCTATCTATCCATCTATCTATCTATCTATCATCAATCATCTATCAATCATTTATCTATCTATCATCAGTATATCATCTGTCAAAAAATAAGAGAATATCTCATATGGCATACAAGTCAGACAACACAGCCTACAAGTGTACACTATGACAACGAACACAGAATGTAGACTTTGTTTTCTTCAAATAATAATGAGATTGATTTATAACAACAGGACCAAACATGTCTATGTGGAGTATAGGTTGGAAACTAAGAACTGCTTACCTTGACTATGAGGTTCAATTGTTATATTAATATTTAAATTTTAACTTCCACAATGAGAAACATATTTGTTTTGTGAATGAATTTGTTTGATAGAAACAATAACCTAGCATATAGAGCAGAATGGTGATTGTATTTTGGTCAGATAGAAGACTTGGATGCCCTAATAAGTTAAAAAAAAAGTATAAGTATAAATCCATGTATCAAGGTATTTGAAAAATACTATAGTTAACTGGAAGAAAATAAATCTTATATATTTTTGTAAATACTGAAGTAGCATTAATGACATGTAAAAACATTATGTATAAGGTGCATTAAGGAATTTCTTCAAGAATATCTCAGGCTATAACTTAATCAATCAGGTTTTAAAACTTTGTGGCTATGAAAATTTGATTTTCATATTGGGGTGAGTTAAACATTATACTTCAGATTTATTTTTTACTTCTCCACAAAAGACAAAAGTTAATGTTAAGCTTTCCAAAGATTTGTCTTGTGTTCCTTTCTCCTTAATAGGCTGTTCATAGCCGAGCGGTGGTGGCGCACGCCTTTAATCCCAGCACTCGGTAGGCAGAGGCAGGCGGATTTTTGTGAGTTCGAGGCCAGCCTGGGCTACCAAGTGAGTTCCAGGAAAGGCGCAAAGCTACACAGAGAAACCTTGTCTCGAAAAACCAAAAAAAAAAAAAAAAATAGGCTGTTCATAGAATCACAGCCATGGAGGTTGGGATAAGTGTCACTATCATAGCTATATTTCATTGAACATAGACTCACACAATTTTTAATATAAAGTATGGGAATATAAAGCTTGTATTGTCCTTATCACTTGGTACATAGATACATCCTATAAGAATACCTTTGAGCCGTGAAAGAAAATGTGTAATGAGCATTATATTGATTCTTTCACTAAAAGGTTACTTTCAGTTCCAATGCACATGAGCTTTCATGAAGTTAAGAAGTTCTTAACTTCAATTATAAGCTTTTATCACTGTTTTCTTCCACATTGTTCAGAAATAATATTAATGTGTGGAAGACATACCTAGAGTTTAACAGGGCCATATGCCAGGAACTATACTATTATTCACAGAGAAGTAAAACTAGTTAGTAGGTACTCAGATTACTTGCTATTTTGACTAACCCATAGAGACTTCTCTAAATTTTCTCATATTAATGCAATTAATCCAGAAGAATTCCACCAGTCCACACAATGTGTGGTCATTTCTCACCTTGTTTTCTTTGATGGTTCTTGAAGGAACTCCAGCTTTCAGAGTTACACAGCACTTTTAGCAGAGGCTTTCCTTAGTATGTTTGCTGTATATAAAATCCTTAAGTTGTATTTTCACATATTAAATAAATGATAATATGGTGCTGGGCCTGTGAGCAATAATTGGCAATCTTTGGAACACAATTTGGAATGTTCTAGATATTTTAAACTATATAACTGGTATGAAGATAAGCCACTGACTTTCGGCTGTTTCATATCCTTGTTGATATTTAAAGTTTTAGAAGCCAGAGCTTCTTCTAAGTTCCTCAAACCATGGAATTTAGATGAACAATAATGAGGATTATAAGATTACCACTAGCTATTGGGTCAGCCTTGTGGAAGTGTAACTTAATAATGGCTTTTCAGAAAAATAATGTCTGAAATAATACAATTGACTCTACCAAAAGTTGTAACTCAACACTCAAAAAATGATGCTTTAAAGTTATAATGTTAATTTACAGTCCCTGGAAATTAACAGACATTTTATAAAACAGGCTTTAAATTACCAGTGAATTCCACTGCCAGCATATTTATTCTTGTGGAACCTTTTCTTCTCATGTTTCATTTCTTAACTATATTATGTATAATATATACAAGTGGAATAATGTAAGCAAATTTTCATGAGTGAGCATCATTTTATCATCATCAATTAATCTCAAGTAACTGATTAATGAAACTATTTTTGGTTTTTCCCCACAGCCACTGGACCAAGCAGAACTTAAGGAGACCTAATTAACTCCAGGATGAATCTACTAAAGGTTAAGAGAAGTTATCAAAATTCTCCAATTCTCCATTTGTGATGCTTATTTTATACTTTTCTTTTTGGCCAAGAAACACAGTTTGGATTCTCTTCTGTATAATAATTTCAATAAAGTCTTTTAGAAAGTGGTAAGAAGCAGACCACTTCAGCAAAATCCTACTCAACATTTGAGCCCTCATATAGAAAACATTATCTCTGAGCCTGTTTTGAGTGAAGGATGGAGATTTACAATGTAACCAGACTCATTGTCTCATTCAGCTCATGATGAATCAGTTAGTCATGCTTCAGCTAAAAAAGAATTAAAACACAATCTCACATACACAAAATTACTGTTAATGATGGAATCATTCACTGTCATTTCGTTTTATTTTTTTCTATTAAACTTGTGTTTAAGATAACATATAAATATGTACATCCTGAGACTAAACATAATTTTAGAAGGATTTTTAATTTGTTCACACAGAAAATATTTGTATTGAAAAATCTGGAAACATTCTGATCATACCAAATTTACATCATGAATTGTTCTTCCGAGGACTGGAGCAGCATTGCTAGACACACACTCATTTCCTTTCTAGATGTTTATTAGTACTTTATTAAAAACAACACATTTATGTATTAAATAGTAGGTTAAATGGTACCTTTAAGTGTGAAAACCAAGCATATGGCATTATATTTTACCATAACTTCTTATTTAATTATGTAAGGAGGTTCACAATGACAACTACAGGAAGGCCTGCGTGGGTACCCCAGCCAGCCCTAACTTTTCAGATAGGTCGTGTTTACTCTCACCCTTGCAGTTATATGTAAGATTTTATAAGAAAAAAAATTTTCCACTTTATGTGAGTTTGATTTACAATATGAATTTTTATAGTTTTCTCAAAATAATAAGTGATTTGCCCAAAAGAAGAATGTCAAATAACACAGGGAAAGACCACTAATTGTCAAGAAAAGTTCATAGAGCAAGATGATGAACCACTCACTTCAATATAAGTAAATGTTATTGTAACAGAAAAATACAGATGTTAAATAGCATAGGTCTAAGCATGCACATGAATGCATACACACACTCTTTCCCACAGCTATTGAGAGTCTCCATGATTTATCAATGTAATAGAAAGTAGTTTGTTAGCACAATTATAGAGAAAGATCTAGGAACTCCAGAAGCAAAGATGTTCTATGTATGTGTACAATTAATGTGTGTGTGTGTGTGTGTGTGTGTGCACGTGCGTGCATACATGTGTGTATAAACATATAGCTTGATGAATCCATTGTACTTGGTATTAGGAAACATAAGACATGTGCAATGGTGATTTCAGTTTCACCTAACTATATACTGGTGCATGTAATCTGCTCCACATTTTCAAAGGATGTACAGTCAGGGTACTCCTGTAGTGAAAAAAGGCAGCCAGGATACTCCTCTAGGAAAGCAAACAAACAAATAAACAAACCAACTTCCATATCTGAGAACCTTCAACATGAGGTATCTTTTCTTATAATGATGCTTGAAATCTTGGTACACTTGAGATCTGGTTCTTTCCCTTAAAGAACATTTTCCTTTGTACTTCTGATAAAGTCAGCAAATACACTCGGGAAATAAAAGTCCCTTCCTGTCCGCTAAAAGTTAAAATCAGCTTATGGAATTTTGGCCTCTGCTAAGTCAGAAAAAGTCACATGTAGCACTTTTTAAATCTGATACAAAATTAGAAACTACAGAAATGAACATTAATCAAATGTTTGAAAAATTAGTGTTTTCAAATATCATAACGCTGTTTTACACCTGAATGATTTGCAGAAATTCATGAATCAAATTGCTTGAATTATTTCTTTTCTATTATTCTTTGTTTTTACTTAGAATAATAGTAGTAGGGTTTTTTTTTTTCTCTTTTCTTTTTAACCAGGACCTATGACCTGTCTAGTTTCAGATTCTTGGTCTAATTTACAGAGTGAACTCTGAGTTCTATTTCGTAGAGTGGGATGTAAATCCTATCAAAATATGATTGATTGCTACCATAGTATTTGTACTACCATTGCACCAAAGTATCTTTTAGTCAGGTCACTGTCATATGTCACGGGATTGGCAGATGCTTACACTGATGTTTGCTTTCTCCTCTGGTACCATGCAGAATACCTTCCAGCACTATAAACACTACTAGGAAGAGGTGGTGATTTTTGTGGGTATCAGCTTCATTTCTCAATGTTTTAGGAAATAGTAAATATTGTCTTCAGCAATAGGACCTTACTGTCAGGCTGAGGAGGGTGACCAGTAGCTTTGGCAATAGGCTGTAATGTTTAAGGGTGTTTATGGTACCCCTGTGCTCAAATACTCAGCAAGGTGTAATACATTCTAGGTTGATTCTACAGTAGTAGGTTTCCATATGGTGTTAGATGCTCCCTAATACTTCCCACTTTACCCTGCCCTTCTATCCCAGTCTCCATTTAATCTTCATATTTTAGTTTCTTCTTTATCCTTTTGTTACACTATGTTCTATCCCCACCTTTTTTGGAATGTTCTGTCACCAAAATTCATCCCTCCTGTGCTACCTAACTTCTATGGTTATTCTAAATGAGATACATATATCTAAAGTTTGAAAGCTAACACCCACTCATAAAAGAAAGTATGCAGTATGTGTCACTCTGAGTGTTAGCAACCTCACTCAGGATGATTATTTCCAGCTCCATCCATTAACCTTTAAATTTAATCATTTTACTTTTCTTAACAACTGAATAATATTCCAGCATATAAATGTGCCATATTTTTTATTATCTATATCTTAGATGATAGGTTTCTAGGCTCTTTCCAATTTCTGGTTATTATGAATAGTGAATCAATAAACATGGATGGACAAATATTTCTAAAGTAAGATATTGAATCCTTTGGGTATATGCCCAAGATAAGATCAGTACAGTTAGATTTTGTGATAGATCAATTTTAATCTTTTTGAGAAACCTCCATAACTATTTCTATAGTGGCTATATCAGTGTACACTTCCACAAGCAATGAATAAGTGTTCCCCTTTCCCCATATCCTGTTTTTATTTGAATATGGTAATTTCCCCATAATATTTTAATTTATATATAATATGTATATTATATATAATTATCATGGTTTGAAAGAAAATGGCCCCACAAGGCTCATTGGGAGTGGCACTATGGCTTTGGTGTAGTAGGTGTGGCATCGTTGGAGGAAGTGTGTCACTGGGTGTGGCCTTTGAGGTCTCAGATGCTCAAGCCAGGCCCAGTGGGGCATTCTTTTCCTGCTGCCTGCCAAACAAGATGTAGAACTCTCAGTTCCTTTTCTGGTACCATGTGTGCCTGCATGCTGCCTGCTTCCTGACAAGCGGACAATAGACTAAACCTCTCAACTGCAAGCCACCCCCAATTAAATGTTTTCCTTCATCAGAGTTGCTGCAACCACGGCGTCTCTTCACAGCAATAGAAACTCTAAATAAGACAGTAACTTAATATCATTTTCATACAATAGCTGGCTGGATGAGTACAAGGAAAATTTTCTCTGCTTTTTTTTCTAATTATATAAGTGAATCATAAGCAACATTTATCTCACTGTAAGTATCTCCTTTATTCATACAGTTAAATTTCATTTTCCCCCTTTTATTGAAAATAGATTCTTTTCTCACTCAATATACCCGGATTACAGTTTCGCCTTCCTCTATTCCTCCCCACCCCACTTCTCATCTGCATCTACTCCCGTTCTGACTCTTGCTGTGGGATGCTCTGTATGGCAAATATGTTAATAAATAAAACACGGATTGGCCAGTAGCCAGACAGGAAGTATAGGCGGGACTAACAGAGAAGAGAATTGAGGGAACAGGAAGGGAAGGGAGACACTGCCTGCAGCCGCCACCAGGTTAAGGAAGATGTACCAATAAGCCATGAGTCATGTGGCAAAGTATAGATTAATAGAAATGGGCTAAATATAAGAGTAAGAGCTAGACAACGGTAGGCCTGAGATAGTGGCCAAGCAGTTTAAATAATATAAGAGTCTGCGTGTTTATTTTATAAGTGGGGTCCAGGACTGGCGGGAATTGGCAGGAGCTGGAGAAAAATTCTCCAGCTACAGACTCTTGTTGGAAAAGAACAGGCTTTTAAGAGATAACAACAAAGTACAACTAATAAGATAAAACAAAAACCATTACATAGAGGTTGGACAAGGCAAACCAACAGAAGTAAAAGAACCTAAGAGAAGCCACAAAAATCAGAGACCCACTAATTCACATACTAGGAAATCCCATAAAAATAGTAATCTTAAAGCTATAATATATATGCAGAGGATCTGTTGCAGACCTATGCAGGCCCTGTGCTTGCTGCTCCAGTCTCTGTGAGTTCTTATGAGCTTTGCTCAGTTGATTTAGAGGGCCTTGTTCTCCTGGTGTCCTCCATCTCCCCTGGCTTTTACAATTTCAACCTCCTTTTCCTTGGGGTTCCCTGAGCTCTGAAGAGAGCAATTTTCCTGGAAGCATTTGTAAATAAAAAGGTGAAAATAGTAGAATTAAGTTGTTTTGGTTGTTAGTCTTTCAATTTAGCAAATATCTTTTTTTCTGAAAATGGACAAACCTATACTTCCTGTCTGGCTACTGGCCAATCCGTGTTTTATTTATTAACATATTTGCCATACAGAGCATCCCACAGCAAGAGTCAGAACGGGAGTAGATGCAGATGAGAAGGGGGGTGGGGAGGAAAATAATATTATTTTCACATTTACTTATTGCTTCAATAATTTACATACTTGGTAATCATGTTTTTGGTGTCAATGAGTTCCTCAGGACAAGATACAGCAATGGGATTCAGACATTAATAAAATATAGTCCTGCTGTCCTATAGCTTTGAGAAACACAGAAAAAACATGAAGATAGAAAGTACAATACAGTCAGAAGCATGAAGTATAAAGCATCTTAAAGAACATGGAAAGTGTAAATGAAACCTATACTTCAAAGAGGGTGGGATTCTTTCAGAAGAGCCTTTAGGGGTGGTGACCGCACAAAGAAGTAGGATGAGATGAGAGGCAAAGAATGCAGCATGGAAGTCACTGCCACATGCCTTCAGCGTGTTTATAATCAAGGAAAGACATTTAGAAAATTAATGTATATGGCTGGGGAGTGTGTGTGTGTGTGTGTGTGTGTGTGTGTGGTTTTCATAGTTTCTGTTGAGTTTTTACAATCTAATTCAGCTCTTAAACCATTTATTGCCCTGCTAGTCTTAGACACTTCCATCTGTGCTGATCATCAAATGAAACATATTATTCTTCTAATGAATGTTTATCCCTTAGGAGATCTGAAAGTTGGATTTTGCTTGAAGAGCTCTAAATGCATATATTTATCAGGATAAAAACATGGAAACCATCATCAGCAAAACTCTAATTACCTTCTTAGATATAGTTTATGTAATAATATTAGTGACTCCTTTATTTTCTCCTGTACTTCTTGTCATGAAATTGAGTTCACTTATTAAATTATTTGGCTTAAATTTTTAGTAGATTTTAGTACCCTGTTTTCATTAGACATTCGAGGAAAAATATATAACCAAAGAAACAAAAGCTCTGTTTTTTCGCCAGTCATGAAATCTAACAATGATCAATCAATTCTGCTCAATAAAATTTCACATTTTATAACACATTCTAAAGATTTTATGCAGTGGCTATTATTTGGTGTGAGTTATAACAATGCAATATGAATAACAAGTATGTATTCTCCAATATTTTTTATTTAAAATAACAGAATAGTAATAACTAATAAAAGATGTCTCCACACACATGCATTACAAAGTGTTTATGTGGAGTAGATAAAACAGCCCATGGACATAAGCTAGACCACTTTGTGTTTCCTTTTACCAAATTATATCTCATTGCCATGATGCCATTCACAGAGAAACTATGAGAGGCTTTGTAAATTTCAGTCTAAATAGGGTCATGATATGCTCTAAGTAAATTCTTTGAAAATTAAGTTTGTATTCATATTGTTATATTAAAATTAATAGCCCACATAATTCTTCCTAATTAGTTTTAAATCCAATGAAGCCAGATGTTATGTTTGGCATTTTGTGTGTGTGTGTGTGTGTGTGTGTGTGTGTGTGTGTAATTTCTGCTTAGCTGTCAAAACAAGTAAAGCTAGGCCCAGTTATCAGCAAGAAACAAGAGTGTCTTATTTACATTTTCTATTGCTGTGAAAAGCCAACATGACCACAACAACTCTTATAAAGAAAAATATTTATCTGAGGTTACAGCTTAGAGTTTCAGAGGTTTAGTCCTTTATCATCATGGCATGGAGTATGACAGCATGCAGACAGACAGGGTGCTGGAGAAGAAGCTGCTACATGTTGTTATGTAGGCAACAGGAAATAGACTTTGTCACTGGGTTTGGCTTGAGCATATATGAGACCCCAAGCCCACGTCTACAGTAACACATGTCCTCCAACAGGCCATACTTCTTAATAGTGCTGCTCCCTTTTTGAGCCGTTTTCATTTAAACTACCACATTCTATAACCTAGCTCCCATTAGTAAAAAGTACCACAATTTCTGTTGGGTCTATTCCTGCTAATTGACAAAGTCTCAATTTTCCTTTCAGAATCAACTCACAAAACTTTTCCACATCAGTGTTTAATGTTTTACTCTGTTTGTGTGGTAAATATGTCCATTCTAAGATAGTTATTTTCTCTCTGCATAAGAATTCCTCTAGGAGAATGAGTAGTAGGCAGAATGACTAGGATACAATCAAGCTCATGATCCAAGCAATCTACATGTGTATCCTGTAATTTCTTTTCTACCAGAGCCAGTTCTTTCTCAGCCTCATCTGATAGTTTTCTTGGACTATTTAAATCCTTATCACCTTGCAAGATTTGAAATAAATTACTTAGTTCTTGAGTAGTTAATTCAATTGTGTACCACAGACAGTTAATATCTCTCAGTAATTTTTGAAAACCATTAAGATTTCATAATTTATCTCTCTTGATTTGTACTTTCTGTGTGAATTTTCTGTAAACCTATCTTATATCCCAAATAATTAATAGAATCTCCTTATGTGTATTTTTTTCAGAAGTAATTTGTAATCTCCAACAAGTCATATTTCTCTTTATTTCGTCAAATACTTTTTCTAAACTTTTTTTTGTGTCTGAATCAGCACAGTAAGATATTATCCATATAATGGTAAATTATAGTTTGAAGAAACTGCTTGTGAATTAGTTCTAATGGCTGTTGTACAAAGTATTGATGTAAGGTGGGATGGTTTAACATTCTTTGTGGAAGAATTTTCCAATGGTACTTTTTAACAGGCTGGAAATTATTATAAGTATGCACTGTGAAGGCAAACTTTTCTCTATCTTGTTCTTGTAAAGATACAGTAAAAAGAAGCTTTTTAAATCAATAACTATAATAGGCCATCCCTTAGGTAATAAAGAGGGCAAGGGAATTCAATGTAAAGAGTGCATTGGCAGAATCACCTTATTTATGGCTCTTAGATCTGTTACCATTCTCCATTTTCTAGATTTCTCTTTAATGACAAATAAAGGAGAATTCCAGGGACTGGTTGATTCTTCAATATATTGAGCATTTAGCTGCTCCTGTGCTAGCTGTTCTTGTGCCTGTAATTTTTCTGATGTCAAAGGTCATTGTTCCACCCAGACACGTTTGTCAGTTAACCATTTTAAATGTAGTGTTGTTGTTACCTTTGAAAATCCAGCAGCTGTTGTGTCTCGCTTATGAACAACCTGAACATTCTGTGACAGTTCTTGACACTAACTTTTAATATTTTTCTCAGAAGCATTTTTTTTATTTTTATGGTTTGTTTCTGAGATTGGTGGAATGTTAATCTGTGTTTTTCATTGCTGGAACAAATCATATCCCCATATGTACATTGCTATGTTAGCCACATATGGTTTTAATTTTCCTATCTGTCCTTCTGTCCCTACACTCTCCACCCATCTTACATTTTGTTTTACCTGAGATGAAGTTCCAATCCCAAGAAGCTGAACATTTACCTCCTGAAGAGGACAATTTGGATGCAAGAATCATTGCACTTTTGTCTACTAAACCCTCAAATTCAATGTCATTTATTTGTATTTTTAGCTTTGGTCTCTGATCATTCATAGCAATTTGCCAAAATACTTTTTCTTCCAATCTCTCCTGAACTTTTTGTTGTATCTATTAAAGTAGTTCTGTCTTTGACCACATCCAGAGCAGTGTGGTTTTAAACAGCAGGTATTGAGTCTTTTAATTGCCCTGCAGATGAGTTTCTCTGATGCTGATAGAGAATAATTGAACCAAATTTGATATTGGGGTCTGCAGGAGGCCCCTCATGGCATTTCCAAGTGGCAAAGGGCTACCTTTCCTTTCCCTTGTTGATGTACATTATTAGTTCAGTGCCGGCCTTTGCCATATCTTCTGCATACTCCAGAAGGCTGGGGTCTTCTGTTTGGATTATCTCTAGAAAAAACTCTAGGAATGCCTTGCCTACAATCTCTTTTCAAGTGACCTTGTTTATCATAATTAAAACAGTTGACATTTTGATTTTTCTTGAAATTTTTAGAAATCATTTCTCCTAACTAAGTATCCTCATAAGTATGAGATCCAATATCAGCTGTATTTTGGATCCATTCATCTATAGGTGCTGATCTCACCTTTAAAAGACCTTTAAAAGAACCCCTTTGCATTCTGAATTAGCATTTTCAAAAGCCAAAGATTCAAGTGACATTTGTCTAACTTCTGGATCTGATATCATTCTATTTATAGATGAGGTCAATCTTTGTTAAAAAAAATCAGTGAAGGTTTCTTTTGGGCCTTGTATAATTTTAGTAAACAATTCAGTCCTCTTTCCTGATTCATCAACCCTGTGCTGCACACTCAAAGCTGCTTTATGGCTAGAGTCAGGGTGTGATCATCAAATGGAAACTTTGCAAATCAGCATACTGGCCTTCACTAAGAGCTGGTCTTGGGAAATTTCAATACCTCCAGCCCTACTTTCTAGTTCTATGACCCTAGCTTCCTCTCTCCACCATGTTTTCCATTGTAACTGAGGACCAACTTTCAATATTGCTGTAACTAAAGATTTCCAGTCTTGAGGAATAATTCTGTTCCAAGTTGTTCATTAATTAAGCATCTGTGTCACAACGAGTGAATGCATACCATATGAAACAACTGCTTTCTTAAATCTTTTCAAATATAACTTTTCTACAGGATACCAGTTAACTTCTGAATAACCTTTGGGGAGGCTATAATCTGGTGGTCATTCTTCTATGGTAATTGGGTAAATTAAGGTTGGTTTTCTAATAATCTTAGGCTGCTTTTCTTCAGTTTCATAATGCAATGGTGTGGTAAATTCTGCTCTAAATTCCCCTGTGTTTGAGTATTTTTCTTATTTTCATTAATAGGCTTTGCTAGGGCTCATATATTATCAGTCAAAATTTTCTTATTTTCAGTAGTAAGTCTTTCTTAGTTTTGTATCTCATCAGTATTAAATCTTTGTAAAACTTGTATCTTATCAATAGGATTCTTTCTAAGACTTGTATTTTATTGGTCAAATTTTTATATTTGGCCCAGTTATCAAACCCCTTTTTTAAGGATAAAATATGAATTACTAAACCGACAGCAATTACAATTGGTATTATGTCAATCCCAGCTAAGCAGTTTATCCATGCATTTATGTTTTACATTTAACAAGGCATCCATAGTAGCACTATACAGAGTCCTAATTCTCTGAATTGTAATATTTCCAATTATTAGCATGGGAAAGACTTTTCTTTTTAATATTATTTATCTCTCCTTAAGGACTTCCCAAGTATCTCATCAAATCTGCTGAATTTTCAGTTTGTTTGTAGTAACAGTGACGTCAGTAGGGGGCTTGATCCCTTCCCACTTTTTCCAAGTGGAAGCCACTTTCTGGAGTCTCACAAGTGGCAAGTAGTGGCAACCTACTGACATGAACTCTCCATTTGTGTAGTCCTGCCACAAGTTGGATGCCAAATGTTGTAGGACTTTCTTGCCAGGACCACCAGCTCAGAAACAACAACACAGAGACTTATTATTAATTATGAAAGCTGGGCCTTAGCTTAGGCCTATTTCTAACTAGTTCTTATAAGTTAAATTGATGTTTCTATTAATCTATGTTCTATCACATGGATCAGTTACCTCTCCTCTGTCCTGTATGTCCAACTTTTTCAATGTCTTATTGGCATATCTCACCTTTCTTCTTCCCAGAGTTCTCTATCTCCCTGGAAGTTCCATTTAACCTCTTCCTGCCTAGCTATTGGCCATTCAAAGGCATTTTTCACCCTAATGAGAAGCTACCCACAGTTAAAAACCACACTCGGTATCATTGTCTTCTATGCTTCTAGTGGTATGGCCTATGAAGCATCACTTAAAATGTTCAACTGCTTTTCTAATCCATAGTCCCAAGGTCCAGATTCCTTTAAACAAAAGCATGGTCAGGCCTGTCACAGCAATAACCCAGTCCCTGGTATCAACTTCAGTATTAGAGTTTTTATTGCTGTGAAGAGACACTATGACCATGGGAATTCTTATAAAGGAAAATATTTAATTGATATGATGGCTTACAGTGTCAGAAGTTTAGTCTATTGT
>CABHPH010154707.1:0-39727 GCA_902168325.1 Peromyscus nudipes
GCACTTTGAGGCAGGAAGCCAATGGTGTCCTGACTTCTTTCACTATGTGAAGATGCCCTACTCCACTTCCATGGCAACCAAGGGTGCTACAGAGTAACACTTGGAAATCAGGGCCAGGGAGTGCTACCCTCTCACCTTCTCTAGTATCCTGGCTGTCCAGAGTGAAACCACAGGCCAGTGAGGGAGGACAGGCAGGTCAGGCTCTCAGCTTTAGATGCTCTAGAACAATTAGTCTTGTGACAATTTTAATTTTAACACTTTAATTATTGAGATGTGAGTCAAAAAGCCTGAAAGCCATCGTGTTAAACTGTGTAAGAATCTCTTAGTATGTTCACAGAGTTGCACAGTAGTCACCACTGAACCCAGAGATTGTCATAACCCAGACCTGCTCCTTCTCTCCAGTCCCTCTCTGTTGTGTTCCTGGAAACTACTGCTCACTTACTATCTCTACGGATTTTCTAACGTTCATACAAACAGAGTGAAACAGCATGGCCTTCTTTTGTATCCAGCTTCTTTCATTAACCGTAATGTTTTAAGGGTTCATTAGTACAAGCTCCTTCAAAGCTCCCCAGACAATTTGAACATGTAGCTAAAATTGTGACCACTGCAAGAAGATGGGTTGGCTCCTAAATTCAAATGGAAGCATGCAGTGTATAGGCATTAGATTTGCTTTGGATTTTTAAACAATCCTTGATATCCAAGGAGAATCAAGGAGAATTAGTGTTCTCTGTCTGTGTGTGTGTGTCTCTCTGTCTCATCTCTGTCTCTGTCTGTCTGTCTGTCTCTCTCCACCACTCCACCACAAGAGTAGTGTTAATTTCTACCAGTATCCTCACATCCCCACTAGAGAACACTGATAGCTGTAAGAAATAGGTCAGATGCCTAATAATCCAGCCAAGCCTGGCTCAGCGCCACAGCGATCACCAGTTACTCCTTTTGTTCAATGCGCTCCTGGATGCTACCATCTGGATGAATTTTTGATTGCCTGAGCATGAGGAGGGTACATTTGCAGCACCCACAGACTTTTTCCAATGGACAAAGGTTAGAGAGAAATGAAATACATGCTTGAAATTTGATTTCACCACTGCTCCACCACATTTGTTTGAGGCACGTTGCATCTAATCGCAGATGAATATTGGGGCTAATGGCATGATAATTAACAAGAGAAATGCATTGTGGTCAGATTGTCCGTTTTAATTATTCCAAGGCACTGCACCATCAGCTGGCAGCAGGCGGCAGTCTCCTGGAGGAGGGTTGGCTTGTACTTGCTGTTATCTGGATTATTACTCTCCTGGAACGTAGCACAGGAAATAACCCCAAAAGCTCATAGGTATTTACAAAAGCTCACAGTTTGTAAGACAGGCTTTTAGGGTCAGAGATGAAAGACTTGCACGGAGGTGAATGAGTCACATATTGCAGTAAAATCCTAGGTTCTCTTAAGGTGCTAAGAGAGACAAGGCAAGTGGAACAGGACTGTATTCTACTGCAAACGTAGAAACAGGTCCAGCTTAGAAAATCAGTAACGAGCTATGTGAGAAAATATTTACTGATGATTCAGGTAAAACTCATTGGTGTCTGTGCTGTCCTATTGCTAGGACTATCCAGGGACAATTTAAAAAAAACAAAACAAAACAAATTTGGCGTTATACTGTTATCACTTAAAAAGCTGAATAGTTTCAAATGATATATATGTTGAATGTTCTATATCATTTAAGATATACAAATGTATATTTATCCCCCAATCTCTGGTGGTAAGTCAACCTGGCCCCTTTTTAAAATAAGTCTGCCAAATAAAGCTATATTTTTGCATAATACATCCATAATGCATTTTTCAAACTTTAAAGTTTTGGTATCATCAAAGTGGAGCAAAAAATTTAAGACACTTGTGAAGCTATGAGGGTTCAGAACTTACAGATTTTTAAATGTCAAATTTTTACACTGCTTTGCCAACCCTTATTTCAACAACAATTTCAAATGTGAGGGAAGCTGAGACTTATTGTAAATCCTCCGTTTTAAAACACTCAACTTAGTATAAGTATTGACTTTTTTTCCCCTCAGAGTATGTTATCAGTGTACTAAGTTAATTTGGATAATTAAAAATTATAGACAAAATATGAACTGGTTGGAGAAAAATGTAGCTGGCAAGCATTCAGGAGAGAGCTGAATATGGGTATTGCAATAAACTTTTCCTAGCATTTAGTGGATTAGGCATAGGGATCATTATTATTTTGAGAGGGAATGAAGGTCGCTGATTATCATGGTAGATGAAGTTAAGAGAAAGTTGCCAGAGAGCTACTACTATAATCAGGAACAAGAACAGAATGAAGCATTATTTCACAAGCAAGCCAAAAAACAGCCTCTAAAAATGGGCTTCTTACACGCTATCTTAAGATCAGTAATCTGACAGTTGTGAGTCCCAGATGTCGGACAGTGAACTGCAGAATTTAGACTATTCTGTTGGACTTGGGTTTTGCTTTTATCTGATTATAACTGCTCCTTGGTTTTTCCTCATCGAATAAGAATTATAAAATTTATTTTGGAATTCACAGAGGCCCCACAGTTAAGAGATATTAGAATCTTAAAGAGATCTTGGACTTTTAAGTGTTAAAAAAAAAAAACGCTAAAGATAGTGGAACTTTAAAAACTGTACTATGTTTTATCTTGTGAAATTAACATGAGATCTTAAAGACAGGTAAAGAAAAGGATACGGCCTAATGTAACGTTTTGGTGTCAAAGTTGACAAGGGGAACAATATCATAGTTTTCATCAAATTGATACAAGCCTGGACCTACATGGGAAAAGGACATCTTACCCGAGAAATTACCTCCATCAGATTGCCCTGTGGATATGTCTGTGGGACATTTTCTTGTTTTCTGACGGATGTGAGAGGTCCCAACCTACTGTGGGTGGTGTCCTCTCTAGGCAGCTTAACTTGGGCTATACAGGAAAAGGAGCTGATCTAGCTGGTGGTTGGGTAGAAGCTTCATCCCTCCTGACTAACATTCATGATACCTGAAGGTATTCTGCACACTACTGAGGAGAAAGGTAATCATTAATATCACCAAGCTACAAACCCTGTGACCTCTAACATCGACTTGCCTTCAGGATATACTGGAAAAATATAAGATTTATTTTATGTTTATGTTATGGGAGTAACTTTATGATTGGATTTAAAACCTACACCAAAATATAGAACCCATACCTGACACTGGTAAAGTGACCAAGATCCTGAGACTAGATAGGTCATGGGACTAAGAGAAAAACTACTACTATTATTCTGTTAAAGGAACATAGCAATAAAATGACTCACGACATATCGCTATACCCATAGATCAGTGCATTGCTCATTCCACATCAAAGAAGCTTCTTCTTGCAGGAGATGGGAATTAACAAAGAGAAAAACAATCAGACAATGTACAGAGAGTGACAGATTAATTTAGAGTACTCGGTCCTAAATGTGATGTCTTCATCAAAGCTCTCCTCTCAAGGCTCAGGAGTCTGTGCAGAAGAGGGGGCAGATATTGTAAGAGGCAGATGTGATAGACTAGTACAAGGAAACAGTATCTTCCAGACGCACATGAATCCACAGAGACTGTGGCAGAACGCACAAGGCCTGCATGGGTTCAAGCCAGAATGCCTCCCAGCACTGAGAGGGGGAAGTGGACAAGATGTCCCACCACTAACCAAGAAACTATTTGCAATTGACCCACTGGCAAAGGAAAATCAATTTTCTTAATGGAGTGTCACTGGGTTTATCAATCACACTTCAGGGCAGGCCACACTCAGGAATAGGTTGGCCAACAAAAAAGAATTCAATGACATTTTTATGGATTTTATGTTTCATTTTGTCTTGACTTTTTTTTTGTCTTATTGGTCTCTTACCTATTTATTTTTATTTTCATTAGGTGTGCGTTTCTTGCTTTTTTGTTTTTGTTTTAGTATTTTGAGAGGAAGGAGTGAAAGAGGAGGAGGGGGATAAAAATAACATAAAATTGGGTGCCTAGAGAGGTGGAAGGATCTGGGAGAACTTGAAGGGAGGTGAACATGATCAAAACTGTAAAATAATAATAATAATAATAATAATAATAAATATAGAATTCCTCTCTGATCTAATAATTCCACTTCTATTTATACCCTCAAATTGAAATCAGGGTCTCAGATAAATATATCTAAAATATGTTCATATTAATATTATTCCACATATCTAAAACATGAAGTGATAGAAAATAAAAAGAAAGAAAGAAAGAAAAGAAGGAAAAAATAAGGTGATCAAGCCATGAAGAGCAAACCAGTAAGTGGCATTCATCCATGGTCTCTGCTTCACTTCCTGCTGCCAGGTTCCTGTCTTGAATTCCTGCCCTGGCTTTCCTTGATGACTGACTATAATCTGTAAATAAACCTTTTCTGTCTCCATTGTTTTCAGTCAGTATATTTTCTCGAAGAAACAGAAACCAAACTATGACGAGCAATTTCAAAATGACTAAAATTTTGCATTGTCTTTTTTTTTTCTCAAAGTTTTGTAAGTGTAAGGTTAGAAATATAAAAGTTGTTGCCAGAAGTCTGGGTTTGGAAATGATTGTCTGGTAAGGTTAGTCTGCTTATCGTGGGACATAATTAACTCAGATTCAATGAAGAGATGGAACACGTCTGATAAGATTACAGCCATGTTGAGAACTCTACCATGGCCATGAATGCCACTCTTCTGTGCTGGCTCTGAGACTGCCCCACGCTTCCTGATGATAACTTGCAACCACGGGCTTCTCTGATCTATAATCACAGTGCAGGATCAAGATAGAAGTAGATAGAATGCCTGATTCAAACGGAGGCAGCATCAGTGTTGAGGCCCAACTCATTGATCTATGAGGACCTGAGACCATTAGGAGATCTGATTCTGAAGTTAATTTTTTTAACGTATTTCCCCTAAGATACCAGGTGATTAGTACTTGGACTAGCTTTTTTTATACCCTTTCCAGAGCCACACAGTATAAGAAGTGATATCTACTGCAGTATATACGTTTACCACCAGATTTATTAATATGGATAACTTGGCATTTTGACATTGCTTGAAAGAGAAGCCTACACAGTCTCCTATCAGAGCGGAGAGATGAGATATATTTATGTAGTACTGTCCTTATAACTCACGGAATTATTTCACTCCTATTGGCTTCTTGTAGTTCAATGCGAGGTAACCTTAATACGGCTCATTGGATTACTTTTTCCATTAAACCATCTCAACTGTATCTTGCCTATTTTTTCTCTACAACTCAGCATCATTCCTATGACACTGCAAATATGATGATACAGGAGTGAGAACACAAGTAGCTATAATAACAGACGTCTGTCTTTCTGATATATAAAACCTATCTGAAATACAATTCAATTCTTCTACCAGGAAAGCACTTTGGGCTTTCCGAGAATAGAAGCTTGATTTGAAGGCAAAGCTGGGTATCTACAAAGAGAAATAGTAGTACTTTGCATTTTGTCCTAACTTAGACTTCCCTGAATCACAAAAGAAAATTAGAAATACAAAAATAAGCAAGCCATAAATGTGAGGGGAAATCATTTTGAATGATTTTAAAACTATTTTCCTTCTGGAAAGTACTCAGTTTATAGCTCCATTAAAATATTACTGCTATAAGTACGTTTCAATTTTCCATTAGATATTTTATCTTCCATTTGAAACACGAATTTATTTAGGATGAGAGAGCAGTAGTCAGGATAATGAGCTAGAAGATTCTAGATAACTGCCAGAGCTACTCACAGAGGTAGTACTTTCAGAAAATGAAAGCATGTTTATTTTAGGGTCTTTCAGAAACAGACAGCTTTGCTTCAAAGTGGAAGGCAAGGTACAGAGTTCTGGCTCAGCAGCTTGACAGGTGAGCAACTGGCTTTAGATTTCTTGGTAATATCAAATATACTTATTAGCCTGGCAGGTGGACTCCTTATTTAGCTTCAAACTGTCACTGTAACGTGGTCCCCCTATCCCTGAGAATCGCTTTTATATGAGATATTCATTATCATTTCTGTCTGCATTCAGAATTCTGGTACACAGCTAAATTAACACATTCTCCAGAAGAGCCTCACACCAGAGGCTCCTCATCAAGTCCTATTGATCAGAAGAAAGGCCCTACATGTTCATAAGACATTTAATTGCTCTGGGGCAATACACTTTCCAACTTTTTTGGTCCATTTGTTTCCAGTTTCTCACTAGTGTTAAAACCAGCATGCTATTTATGGGTAGCTGGTCCCACAAATCTCACAAGCTCTTTGAATGAGATCGTTTTAGGAGTCTGCTGCCTAGTTGCAGAATTGATTTCTAATGGAGAAATTTGGATTGCAAATTTTTTACTTCAAGTGCAGTGTCAAGGGTCTTTGAGGATTCCCAGCAATAAGAATAGTTTTAACAGAATATCAGTTTCTGGAAGGTTGCCCCCACCACACCACCCCCCACCACACACACACACACACACACACACACACACACACACACACACACAAAATCTTGGCTATAGTATTTTTTCTACCATCAACTGAACAACCACATAATTAAGAAATATCACAAAATACCTAACAAGACAACAGACACAGACATAAAAGAAGACATACTCTTTCTCTTAAAAATTAATTTTACAAAGAAAACCAGTGGACTTATTTAACCTTAAAAATGTTAGCTATAAAGCATGTGGGATGTTAATGATTTTTCAGGCTTCTATTTTCACTGCTATTTCACCCTGGGCTCCTTCCTAGCAGACCAAACTGGAACAGCATGACTTCTGCTCTGAAACATAAAATTACCCTGAATTCTGAAATACACCAGTTTTTAAAGTCAAAAAAACAAATACCAAACAAATCAGTCAATCAGAACGAACCTCATTGACCTAAGATACCATGGACTAGACCCTGCAAGAAGTCACGCTAAAATCACTAACCAACTTTCTATCTGCTACTTCTGTGTGCCTCAGTTTTGCTTTGTTTTTGTTTTTTCTGCCTTTAAAATCAGGCTCTTCTGCTCAGTTCTTTGGAACAATCATTCTATTTTTACAGAATGGGGTGTTCCTCAATTCTAAATCACAAATAAAAAAATTTTAAAAAAAAAATCTTTAAATTAAATTTACTGTAATTTTACCTCAAACTCAAGGACTGTGGTGTTTTCCTTGGGGGTTTTCGGCTTCATCCTTCCTATGCAACTTGAAGTGTATGTCATTCCAAACAAATTAATGTCATTATTTCTGGATTACTATATGTGGTGATCCGATTTCTATTGCTTTGTTAAAATACATAGGGTTCTATATTGAATTTTTAAAGAACTTACTTAGGTTATAGTATTTGAGGTCTAAGGATAGGGCACTGACACTCACTGGCTATACCACAGCAAAGAAGATGGTATCATGGTAGAAGGTGCAAGAGCAGGAGAGATGAGAGAATGAGACACAAGCCAGAGACCAAGAAGGTCCGTTTGTGACTGGGTCATAGCAAGGTTCTCTCAGAATTACAGTCCTGATAAAGCAGCATGAACATCCTCTGAGGTCATGGCCTTCCAAGGCTAAGGCTCCACCTTTTAAACATCCCTGCCTCTTCCCATTGGTACTTTTCTATTGACCAAACTTCTGCCCCTGAAACTTTATGGACTCAAACTATATTAGAACACAGAACCAGCCATGATAGCAGTGTAAAACGCAGAAATATCGTCTAGAAAGTACCATAGAGCTTCTCCTTAACATCTTGTTTAGGCTTAAGAATCCAATGTTCCATTTGCCTTCCTCTGAATCTTTCTTGACTGCTTGATGCCTCCCAGATACACATAAAACTCCAAACACATCCTGACTCTTTATCATGCTAGATTTCTCTAAGAACAAATAATTAATTTTTAACATAATATTGTTGCTATGTTACAAAGGACATGAGTAGAGCCCCTGATATTATCCTTCTTTGATAACATTTTGTTTAAGAAAAAGAAAAGTTATTATTCTTAAAACATTATTGAGAACTACCTTTATAATACATTGGTAGCATTTTATCTTAACTATCCAATATATACTCTTTCTACTAAAAAGTCAAAAATTTCTTGAATACCAGAGACATTTTAAAACATACGTGTTTGTTGCATCTTTTAGAATTGTCCAGAGAACATGGTCATTTTCCACTTCAAAATTCTTCATTGCAGAAGTAATACATAAAGTAGTATTGAGAATGACAACATGATAGAACCAAAAAAATGCATAAATAACATTCACTCCAAATAAGACGTTTTGGATGAAGCAAAAAATGATAGTAACAATAAATATTTTATGTAATGGTATAGAACCCATTTCCATCAGATATGAGAAGAAAACAAGCCATGTGACCCACATGTTTATCATTTACTTACTCCTACTTAGGTTGCTCCTGCATAAAATAATCGCTGAGGTTACTTGTGTTGTGTAATAAACCAATAGTTCTTGATAATTCAAACATCTATATAGATGTCAAATAGAATATAATTCATTTAGATAGTACATTCACATTCCCAATTCATCAATATGTAGACAATGCTTAACATGTTAGAACTGCAAAAAAAAAATCCCCAAATGCTTAAAATCCTTTCAGAAAAATACCATAAATGAAATAACAAAAAAGAGTGGCGTGGTGGTAAAAAGAAGTTGCAGTAATATTACTTTTTGAGATTTGCTGTTCTTCATGTTTGGTCCCTTGTTCTCACAACATTCTGCATTGGTTTCTGACTAAATGTTTTCATAACAATGCTGATACTGAAAAAGCAAGACGCACATTTTAGGACTTGCCCTGTACAGATGTCCCAGCACTATTTGTTTGAGGGAAGATTGCTTCCAGAGGAGGGAAACAGACACATTCCCGCAGGGCTCCAGGCATAGCTTATGAACAAAGAGTGACGATCTCCCCTCCCTGTCAGTTGGTAGCCACCAAGTTTTGGTTAAGCCACTTCTGAGTTATAATGTGCTGTATTTGTAAACTGGGGTGACTAAAATATGTGGTCTCTAAGGCATCTTCAACATTCTGGTACTCACAGTTACAGCCATTTACATGAACATTAACTCAGAAATATTTCTATATTGCCTAAAGTGTTTGTGTAAGAACCTTCTTCAATGACAGTTCTATGCACAGTGCCCCAACACTAACCACTGAACACAGTTTGACATTACCCTCCACAGAATACTGAAGTGATTGCATCATGTTAGTTGCTACCCAGAGTCTGAGACATGAATTATGGGTGAATTATGGAAGAAATTCTAATTATCAGACATTTCTATTGAAAGTATGCTTTAAAGAGTTTTGACAGGGGCTGGATAGGTTGCTCAGTTGATGAAGTGCTTGCTTAGTATCCACAAGACCTTGAGCTCAATCCCCAGTATACACACAAATAAAATCTTAGTTATCATTTTACTTAAGATTTTATGCAAAGTATAAATAATGTTTTTTAATTTTGCAAGTTTAATGCTGAAAATTGTCAAATATCGGCTAAGATGCTCATGATAAATACGTAAATTTTAATGTTTTGCATATTACACAACCAAATAACTCATATTTAAATCAGTATTCCAATGAAATTAAGTATAAGAGAAAGGTAAAGAGATGATAAGATTAAAATATGCAATGAAATATTTCTTTCCTCAATTTTGAGTCTAATTCCTTCTTAACATACAAAAATAAAGGTGTAAGTTCTTCAAGGCCAAGAACGTCACGGATTTTACTTATTTCTAATCTCAATATGCAAAAATCTAATGTTGCAAAGATATTAGAGCCCGAATAATCACATTAAGAAGACATACTGCTCTCAAAAAAGCATAGCCATCTTTCAGATCTTCTGTAGTTAACACTGTAGGTGATTTTATCCCTGGATAAAAAAAATGTTTACTTTTAAAAAGCATGTTAAAAGTGATTAACATGTAATTTTTTAAATTATACACTTTTTACCTTCTATTGCAGGTCATGTAAATCTTGACTATGTTTTTGAAAGGTTTTTTTAATTAATTAAATTTATTCATTTATTTTACATCCCAACCACAGTTTCCCCTCCCTCCTCTCTTCCCATCCCCTCCCCCCCACCTCCCCACAAGCTCCCACTCCCCACCCCTCAATCCATTCCTGCTCTGCTTTCGTTCAGAAAGGGGCCAGGGGCCCCCCATAAGTATCAACAAAGCATGGCATAACAAGTTGAGGTAGGACTAATCGCCTCCCCTTGTATTAAGGCTGGGCAAGACAGCCCAGTATGAGGAATAGATTCCTAAAAGCCAGCCAAAACATAAGGGACAGCCCTTGCTTCCACTGCTAGGCGTCCCACAAGTAGTCCCACAAGTAGACAAAGCTACACAACTGTCACAGATATGCAGAAGGCCTAGGTTGGTCCCACACAGGCTCCCTGGCTGTAGTTCCAAAGTCTGTGAGCTCCTATGAGCCCAGGTTAGTTGTTTCTGTGGGTTCCCTTGTGATGACCTTGCAGAATCATTTATGAATTTCATTATTGTATGCGGCCAACTGTAGAAATACAAGCATTTAAAACACATTGCTACACTCTTAAACAATTTAATGTTTTCAGTTTGTTTTCTTTTTTTTTAGTGTGGTTGGGATTTCACTCAGGATGCAAGAGAAGATAGGCAAGGACTCTACCATCGAGCCATTCAAGCTACTAATTGGGGAGAGGGGTACTTAGTCTTATATTTAAAAATTACCTTCTCTTGTCTAAACTTAAATCATCAAACTTTTTTACTTTAGAAACCCACTGCTGAAATGTTGGGATCTGAAAGTCCTAATTAAGTGGAAAAGAATCCAGGAATCAGCACATCCCACTTGGCTCTGACGGCATCCACTCAGAGTGAAAAGCTACCTCTGTCCTTGTTAGGAGAGTACGTAAATTCTCAAAAGTCTATCTTCTTGTGCTTTGTGTTTTTCCTGTGGAATTGTATGGATTGACTGAGAAAACTACTCAGTAAGATGTAGAACTCAGTAAGAACTATCAACACACAATAAGAGCTGACTGAAGGGTTAGGTATACCTGCCCTGACCTCAGGACATGGCCTTAATTATTTAAGGGGATATCATGGTCATCTCAGAACTTTATGTCCACTTTGGGGCACTTCTAGCTCAAATTCCATTTACCAATCTCAAAAGAATCCACAACAATTTGCAAAGTGAGATGATTCTTAGGGAAAAGGCCGTGCCCTGAAGCCTCTCTGGGAGGATTAGCCACAAACACACAAAGTTAAAAGCTGGAGCCTAACTGGCAATTAAAACTTTAATAGAAGAATTAGGCACCAATCAAGCCAACAGTAATTCAGAAAATTACAGAGCCTTAAATCTGGACGACACCTCAGAGATCCAGTCTAGTTCTCTCGTTGTTTCAGAGTAGTCAATTGGGTTCACATTGGCTAGAGGCCTTCCCTGACTGCAGAGCTGGTTAGGGGTAAACCAGATAAATCTGCATATCCTTTCACTCTACCGTGATAGAGCCAAGTGTGTGGTCACTTCCAAGTCTTGTTTCACATTAATAGTTTCAGTTACTGGATATAATAGCATGTTAATAAATGTAAAGCTATCAAAGGTACTAGAGAACTGTTTCCCTTATTTCTTATAAGGATAAACATGATTCAAGAAATTTATAGTTAAGTTAAACTTCACACATTTAATTAGACTTTCCTTTGAAACCATGCGTGGCTCTCCTGTTTTTGACTGAGACATTGTAAGAATTTCAGAAAGCCTATTAGCAAGACTTGTATAAATCCACCACAGTCTTTCTCACAATTGGCTACCTTTTTTGATATGGCATCCCCACTGCTCCAAACCTCGGGGTGTTTGAGGACAGACACCCCTTTTATTACATCCTGCATTTTTTTGTGTTTTGTCTAGGAAGTCCTTGGTACTCACTATGATATCGCATAAAAGAAGGTAAAATAAAAGGGTTTGTGTGGTTGTCTGAGTCTGAAGTGGCCTTCACATCAGTGCACAGCTTTCACAGAGGACATATCCTCCTTGGCCTTCAAACAGCACATTTACAAAATATGTAATTTTTTTCAAGATATGTACCTATAGCCCATATAAAGCTATAGACAAGAATGTTTTAATTTGTGGCTAGAAAACCCCTTCTAGTCATTATAGCTGTCTATTGACTGGCTGCTTTTGGAATTATAATTCCTAAAAAAGGGAGAAGTTAAATATACATTTCATGAGCATTTATGGGAGAATTGAGCATTGAAATACTAATTCAAAGCCTGGAAGGACCGGTTAAAAATCCTCCTTAATATGAGACGTGGTGATGCCCCCACTGTAGTGGATACCTGTTCTACCTATGACCTTGAAGTGCCAGCCTCTGGGGCGTGGCCTCGGGGCGACCCTTTAGACCTGAGAGGCAGGTAGTCTGCTCTCTTCTCTCCCTCGTGGGCTTGGATGATCTGGACTGACTCAGGGCAGGAGCAGCATGGGACAGAACCTCAGCCTTCCAGAACCCTTCGATGATTTGCCTATTCTGTTTAGTGAGTTGTCTCTTCCAATTTATGTCCTAATAAATTCCTTATAACTCTTAAGCAGACCCCCTTTGATTTCTCACTATACCCCACTTTCCTCCATGAAATTTCCATGGAGTTTCCAGGCTACCTGTACATCGTAAGAGGAGGAGCAGGGCATGCTATGCCCAAGCATGGCATTTCAGAAATTGCCAAAACTACAGAAATAGAATAGTTTGTTTGACCTTCCTTTGCCTACTCTTTTATTAAAAAGTATTTTATTGCACTTACTTATTCATTTATTCCGGGGGGGGCGGGGGTTGCGTGTGTTGTGGCAGACACTTTGGGATCAGAAGATTACTTGCAGGAAGTACTTTTCTTTCCACCATGAGGGTTCTTCAGCAATTTTTCCTGATGAGCCATCTCACTGACCCAGCCCACTGTCACTGGAAGACCTATACATGACACATATCCTGCCTAACCACAGGAGAAAGAAATGTGGCCAGGAGAGGCCAGAAGGAGCATAAGCAAGCAAGCCTAGTTTCTTTACCTCTGTTTAACTTCTGCCCTCTTTGTGCCCAAGCATTCTTGGCACAGCTGTCCATTTGTCAACAAATCTAAGCTTAAGAATTCAATGTTTCCCTGAATATGCAGATATATCTTCTTTCTGTGAAGCTTTTAGGTACATAATACCTGGGTTGATTAAATATGTTAAACCTCTCTTGTTAGTCTGTGTATTCTGTCATAGTGACCTCGTAAGACTTGCAAGAGGCGGAAAAGGAATTGTCCTTTTTTCTCCTCTGTAGACATGAGTACAAAATAGGCTGGGGGTGGCCTTTAATGTTGCCTCTAAGAGGACAGCCACTTCAGTTGTTTGCATGCCATGATACTCGAATTCCAGGTGATAACATTAACAACAGCTTTTCTATCTCTCTTCTAGGTTTATTGTACAATTAATGAATTCCCACAAATATGGAAATTAACATTATAAAAATCAAACAATGCATCATTATTAAAATACTTCAGTAGTGTTCTCACATGTCCCCTACAGAGATATAATTTCTGTTAAATCAGCTGCAAAGACCACCTCCTGTGTGAGCAGGTTTGATAATAGTGTAAAAGCTAACATATCACCATCTGCTTACCTTTATGTGTTCCTGACTATGTTTGGCTACAGTTAATACCTGACTTGACAAGTACGTAATGGTGTATAGATTTAACACCCTCATCTATTAAATTGTATACCCCCTGGTTTCTCAGTATTATCACAAAGTTTCAGATTTATGTTTCGTTGCTCAACACTTGGTCCGCAGATTGGTACTAATCTCTATCTCCATCTATACTTAACAAAACATACTCCATTAATATGTTGTTCTGATCAGCTACATAATAGCAGCATATAACAAAGCATGAAGCAATAATGTTATGATTTTCTAGTTCACAAGTTAGTGTAGCAATGGGAACAGATCTGCATGAAGCCAGATCTGATTGACACTGCTCTGGGTTTAGGTCTACTCCCTGGTTACTTCTTTTCTGTAGACCAGAGGCCATCTAAAACTTGCTCTTCTCTTGGGGAAACAGCAGACCACCCCTACAAACTCCACAGACAAACTGACCCTCCAATAAAACAGTATCATCTATGAGGACATAACCAAGTCTATCACCAGTGGAGAAGAGAAACAACCTTTTCATTCAATGAATGAAGGATGTGCAGTCTATAAAACATATTTTTATTGAAATTTTTAGTTATGTCATGTTGGTTTATCAAGGTAACTGTTTCGGTGGTTTAAGATTATTATAATTAAAAATGTCTCATTTCTTTATTTAGCCTACTCTATTTTTCTCAAATTAGGCTTTCAGTTCTCCTGGAAATTATTATATTTTGTCCTACATAAAAATGTCCTTTTGAATAATTGAGAGAAATTTCCATTTTAATGTCCCCAAAGTCTTTAGAAATTTCCCCATTAGTTCATTGTCCAAAGTCCCTAGAAACAAATGAGTTTGTTAGCATACAATTCATAATACAGAAATTGATTGTCAATTCTAGTGAATTACTCACTATCAACACCCTAATTTCTGCAGTCATTCATAAGTAGCTACACAAAAGAGATGAAAAATTAAACTTGTTTTAATTTTTTTTGTTGGTGCTGGGATCAAACGTAGCTCTATAACTCCTACATTTAAGTTTTAAATATTTAAGTTCAAAAACAATAATAGAAGGAAAACAATTGTGTCCACAATGGAGTTTAAACCCTAATGATTTCTGTTGTAATGCAGAATTTTTACGATTTTATAATGTTCTCTTTAAATTTGGCTCACCATTTGGCCTTAATATTAAAATGAGAATTTTAAAGATTTTGTTTCTTTTTACTACTACAGAATGTCATTTTTTTTTAGCTACAATTGTTTTGAAATGAAATATCTTTCCTCTGATGTTGTTACAAGGTTTACTTAACTTTCCCTTCTGCATATGTGTGGAGGGGGAAACATGGGTCACTTGCAGTCTAGACAAGTGGACTACCACTGAGTCCTGCTTCACTCCGTAACTCTTCCTTCTCAACAAATATAGTGAGCCTTGCTTCTATTTAATATGCCACTGATGGCTGTTGCCTGTTCCAGCACAAGCAGATGTATTTCCATCCATTGTGATTTCTGGTTTGCTTATATGAATATAGGTACATAGTGTGCACATGGATTTCTTACCTAATTTTTCAGTTTTTTCTATTTTTTTGTATGTCACATCACATTAAAAACTTCTTCGTAGTCTTCCCTCGTTACTCTGCTTATTTTCAGTTCTTATGGATTGCACTTGGCACTTAATACACGGGTTTATTTTAACAATCATCTGAAGAGTGTGAAGTTAAATAAAGCATCTACCCTCCTACACAGCAAGAACTTTGACATGCATATCTGTGACATATTGCTTCATATTTTTTCTTATAATTATTCTAGAATACTTTTATTCTGTTTACTTTGTTCATTTTTTATTTTTTGAGAATTATATACATTAGCGCACCATATTTACATAATTTATACTCCTCCCTCTCCTGCTTCTAAATAGAATTTCTACATTTGAGTAAGACTAATAAGCTATTTTTTTAACTTTATAATTTCATGGTCAGTGCAATATTGGAATGTGTAAATTAATACTTAGACTACCAAGGGGAGTTTTAAATATGACTCACCTTTTCAAATCAATTCTTTTTCATCTTCTATCTTCTATTGATACTGCAAATTTATTCTCCTGTTTGAAGTGTTAAAGCTATCTATTTTACGGTCAGTGTGCATGAAGTTAAACACGAAATTATCTGAGATTGGTCAGGTCTATTAAACATATCATCTAAACAACAATTAAAGAAAGAGAAGCCATGAATCTGAGAGAGAGTTGGGCAAGATTATATGGGAAGAGATGAAGGGAGGAAAATGATGTAATTATATTGTACTTCCAAAAATAGAACAAGTATTATTTAAAACAAAACAAAACAAAAACAAACATCATCTACCTGACCAGCGGTGTCCAAGATGTCTAAGTAAGCAGGCTCGTTGTCAATCCTCACCTGGGTTTTGTAAGCATCTTCTGAAAAACATAGGAAAAAGTTTCGTTTATATGTTTTCCACAGAAAAGCCGTGGTTGAATTTGAAATTTTGAAAAAAAGACGCTCTATCTAAGTAACTGATACATTGTTTAAATAACATATGAAAAAAGCAAAGAATATAGCAGGGTTGATAGTGAAATCTATAACTGTCTTAGAATAAAACACAAGGAATGCTGGTTGTGGTGACATACAGAGGCAGGTGGGTCTCTGTGAGTTTGAGTCCTATCTGATCTATGTCAGGAGGGACAGGCCAGCCAGAGCTAGAGAGATGCTCGGTGGTTAAGAGCATCTGTTCTTCTAGAAGACCTATGTTCTTTTATCCAACACCCTCATGATGGTTCACAACTATCTGTAACTACAATTCCAGGGGATCTGATGCCCTCTTCTGACCTCTATAAGCATCAGGCACACTTATGGTGCACATACATACAGGCAAGCAAAACATTCTACACATAAAAATAAAATAAATATGTCTAACCGAATAAACAAAAAGCAAAAGCCACATGGAAAAGCATCATGACACGGAATTTGGCAATTAATTCTTGCATGTTACCATAAGCACAGGCCACAAAATTATAAAAACCTTTGTGTTTCTGATACTCACACCTGAAGAGATTACTTTGATATTTCCTTAGAGAAGGAAGGCAGAAAATTACCACATTTTCAGTACAGGAAATACTGAGTATGTATGTCTATGGATCGTTGAATAAAGATAACTAACATGTTTGCCTGGTTCTGAAGCCCTGGGCAGGCCTCTGAATGTCTTTCTTTATTTACATCCATGATTATTCTTATGATGCTTAGCCCACCACTACATAATGTAGGCTGTTTAAGTGTTAACAGTGGGTTAATGTCATCTGTCAGTTCCTGGACCTTGAGCTAATGGATTCCCAAAATGTTAGTATGCCTTGTTCACTCTTTATATTGTAAAGAAGGCACTGATAGATCCATTGTCAAAAAGCATTTAGAGCATCACTTCTGAGACACCAATAATTATCATGCTGCTGTTTTTAAGCCACAACTGGACAAATGAATTATTTTTAAATATCTTTATTAAGAAAATAGTAATGATCAACCATAGAAGTTTTTTTTTGTTTTTTGTTTTTTGTTTTTTTCTGATCTGAAGTGCTGGAAACCTCTTACAAATTATAAGCCTGTTTGCTCAGGTAGATAGGAAGACATGTATGCACATGTACACACACATGTGATGTGCAAAGACATAGAAGAATACAGACAGAATGACAGAACCCAAATCACAATCAATATTGCACAATCATAGGAATTTTTAGTTTTTTTTATCCCATTACTCTTTTTTCAGCCACTGATTTCTCCTTATAAATAGAGTATCTGCGGGATCACTGCTTTTTTTTTTTTTATTTGGAGGGTACATAGGGTCATTTTTCAGTTTCCTAACAGAGAAATAGTTACTCTGAGTGAGGATCACAAGTGAGCCCCAGACTGACTGCTTGTTTATTTAAACTTGCAGGCCTGGGAAGCGGCCTGCAGAGGTTGGGGTGCTGAGTAACGAAGGCTGGGGAGCTCTGTGTGACCATTTGATGCTGTGACAAGCCAGCACCTGGGACACGCATTAAACAGAAGCCTCTTTCGAGATCAGAAAACCTCTTCAGAAAGAATAGATGTGAACCAGCTGGAAACTAAAGTCAGACCGTGGAGCCAAGACTTTTTTCTCTGTTTTTTCAGACATACCCATCCATGTATACATTCTAGTATGGGAAATCTGGGTCACCTTCCTGGCCTGAATAGAAGCTAATCCCTTTCATTTCCTCTCCATAAACAACCTTTTTTTTCAGTTCCCATTCATCCACTCCCTTTGAGGCTACCCATGCAGAAACGGACTGTCAGAAACACTCCGTTGAATGCATATAACCACTTTCCTGAATTTCAACCATCTGCCTATAGTGCCTACCCTGAAGTGAGCTCATTTATCTTCCCCAGCAAAAGGCTAAATGTACACAAAGCTCCTTCAGGAAGAAATGATCACAGCCACATGCTACACTCTTTAAACAGAAAAGCACAATAGGACTGCATTCATGAAGGCACCTACCATCTTAAAATTCGTCTCAAAATGCTGGTATTTAATATGAGACCAGAGTATCTGTTCTTCACTCCGCTTCTACAGCAGAATTTTATAAACTAAAACAGTAAGAGCTTATATGAAAGCTTTTAATCTATCACACTATATGTACGCTGTGTTGGTCAGCCTTGTTCGTAGGTGTAAAAAACTGTACATAAAGAGCAAGACATCTTTCATGCTTCAACAGAGGAGTGCATGCAATAGTGTATCAGAAACAAAGAAGCGCAACTCACGTTCAAGGCACACTATGCTGCATATTTTTAGCTGAATTATATGAAACTTAAATCATGTCTGCTATTTCTGTTTGTACATATATAAATGCATATTTACCAAGCAGAACATCATACAGGATTAACAGGAAATATTTTCAATAATCGTCAAATATATTTTTGGCTAGTTTAAAATGCATGCAGCATTCTGGAAAATAGACCTTTTAATTCTTTCCCAGAAAAAAATGAATATTTATTTAAGTAATTTAAAAATATTTTAGTTGTAAATATTGAAGCCACTTAAAGTCATAAAATATGTCATTGAGAAGTTATTATTGAATTTTTGCTACATGATTTTAACATATTATAATACTTGAATAATTCTTTCATGATTTATTGCTCAAACCAAATATATTGTTGATAATATTTCACTGAAACTGTTTTTCTATACCTTTGAGCCTGTGTATGTCTCCAAGATAGCAATAGTTGAACCAATATTTTTAAAAGGCAATGATTCAACTAAGGTATTTTGGGGCCTTTCTTGGAGGAATTTTACATAAATCTTATCTGTTGTACATATAGGGGCATTTGTGTACATATGCATCTATTGTGCACATACATATATGTTTATGTATGTATGTATATGTATATATACATAGAGAGAGAGAGAGTAGAAGTACTTAGAAATGGACAGTACTAACTCTTCTGTCTTGATTAAACCCAGAAGATACAACATGGGTAAAAAATCTGCATTTGCATCAATTTGCTCATCAACAATGAATTCAGGGCACATCTGAGTGTGTAGTGTGCACTCCATACTCTGATGGGCACAATGTCTACAACGTTGAAAAGTCATCAGTTGTGTCTACTCCTATGGAGTTTACAATTTGAGGGGAATGCATGAAAAGAATCAGGCAATCACAAGTGTTCTTGGTAAGTGTTCTACCTTGATAAGCGTTCTATCTCAAACTCTTAGAAGTAAATTTATTTAGCCAGAAAGCAATGAGCGAGCACTCCTAGGATTCACTGTTGAGCTTTGTTAGTCCTCAGAGGCTTCACACAGAAAAGAGAGAAGGCTGAGATCTCAGGAGGAGATAAAATTATTTAAACTCTGATGTAACCCACCTCATGAGCATAAACATTCAGTGGAATATCCAGGATATTTAAGGTTACTGGCTGTAAGAAGGGTTTTGAAAGCAAGCTCAGTTTTGTTTACAGAATGAATCAGGACAAAAAAGGAAAACCTTTCTCCACACTGAACAGGCTGAGGCAGTAGTGTCATGAAGGTCTGAACCCTGGGCTCTCACAGGAACTAGGAGGCACTTTGGATTGTTTTCCCAGGTTGTAACAGTGAGGATGGAACCTAGTTTATTTAGATCTGTGAGGATTATATTCGAGGTGCACACCAGTTAAAATGTCTTCCTAAACAGAAAGATGGGTTCTTATGGGGGAAATTGGCAACACCCAGCTCTACCTGCTGTTAGCGTGATGATGTCCTGCTGATGATAAGGAAAGTCAGATGCCAAAATAGTAGCCTGCCACATACCCGAGGGTCTGCCAACAGCCTTCAGTAGATGGCAGGTTTGACATCATGCCTCTGTCCTGGATCTGTGTTTGACACTAACATCTAGCTCCACATGCTAGCACTATCCACTGAGACTTAAGGACTCTGCCAGGAAACAGGAATATGCAGAAGTCTACTACTGGGTAACATCATTCTGAGCCAAGTCTTCTCTCACCAAAGCCAAGATGAAACTATCTTTGCAAAAGCTGTCTTTCAGAGGTTCTATCAGACAGAATGAGCTTAAATACAGATTATTTCTTCATAATTTTTTTCATAAAAATAAAGACCAATTTTATAGTCAGTCTCAAAGACCTGCAGACTCTTCACCTTGGTCTGATGGACACACATGGTTGCAAAATTCCTGAGAATGAGATTGCAAGCCATGTTGTGGTATAAGCTATGTAGAACAACAAAGGTTCATATTCAGAATATGGAAAGCACTTAGACAAACCTCTAAAAAGAAGAAAACTTCCCCAGGGAAAACTAGGCAAGACATTGAGTGATTTATTTTCTTTGTTAGGGTGGGGACTGTTGTATTTGTGGATGTTTGTATATGTGTTTATTTTCTATCATGATTCATAATATAATAGTGTAGACACCATAACATTTCTTTTTTATTTATTATATTATTTAATTCTTTTTTGCATCATGACAAATCATTGTTACCTCCCTTAGTCAAAAAAAATCAGTTATATAATTTGCCCAATTAACAAAATTTGTAAATATAGAATTTATATATAATATAGAATTTACATATAGACTATATTTATATACATATATTATGTATTTATATACACATATACACATAGATTTTGAATTGAGAAGTCATATATAAGAATTTACAAGATAAAGATAGATCATACTATATGAAAAGTTATTATTTATTCATCATATTTTTGTCCAGTTTCTCTGTCAGTTCAATTTTACATACTGATAATTTCTTGATATTTATTATTTTTACTGACTAAGTGATTTTTCTGACAGTGCTAATGAATATGGTCTGTGAGGGATAGAATATGGAATGATTTCAAAGATCCTTTATGTCCCCAAATATTTTTCCATTGGTGTGGCATCCCCCAAAGTCCAGCCTGGTGCTTAATTCCTTCTAAGATAAGCAACTTAATTTCCAATAAAGTTACAAGTGAGGTAAAATATTAATACATTATTTACCATAAACACCTTATCCCAAGATTACCTTTGCACAAGATTAGCTGTCAGGAGAGCAAAGCAGCTTGAGGGAATGATCACCCTGGGTGAGAGAAGTGGATGGGAAAGGCCAGAAGTTACTGCAGCCTTGGATGCAGAAGCAGTAAAGTAGTCAGTGAATAAAAAAGGTGCAGGGGGTACATGGTTACCAAGACCTGAGAGGATTCAGTGTGGGAGCAGCATCCTGAAGAGCTGCGTCCATGGGGGTGGGAGTAGGGGCCATTCATTTCCTTCTAGTTTCTTTTCTCAAACTGATAAGAAAAAAAATCAAGTGATTTGATGTGCCAATGCCTAGCAGAGTTACAGCAACTTAACACCAAGTATACACACAAAAAAATTAAATTTAGCACAGAGGAACACGACATAAGTAATTTCATACTCGCCTCCTGTGAAGTTTGATAATTCTTAAATTATTAGATCCTCTAAGGGGTGCAAAAATGAAATTTCTACAGATAGAAGAATGATTTATTGATTTTGTGTTTGTTTCTTGAACAATAAGCTAAATCAGTGCTTAAAAACATTTCCAGTAAGGTAGATTTTTTTTTTTGGAAGATCTTGTTGAAATGCAAATCTTAGTTTAGTCCAGAGCTGGATTGGTAATCTACATTTTAATAAACTGCCAGGCTGTACAAACTGGTCCAGAAGCATTCTACGATAGACACTGAGATGTTCAAGACAGGCAAACAAGCCAAAAACACAGAGAATAAGTGGTACAAGTACAAGCTGAAACTAAAGACCCAAGTGTAGGGGCCCACAGAGGCTTCCTAGTAAGGCCTTATTCAAGGTCAGAAAGTCTGAGCTTGCTTTACCCAGCAGGGCTGCATAATGGGATGATTTGGCCAAAGGTGTGGTTACCAGGTGTTTTGAAGGGTCTATTCTTGGCTGTAGGTTGTGCTTTGATGTTGAAAGGGAAAGGTCTTTTGCCGCTCCCCTTGGTTGTGTATAAAAACCCCATTAGAATAAAACTCGAGCTGGCTGGGTATTGACCCAGGGCCCTCCCAAAGCTATACTGTGTCTCTGTCTTTCTCATCGTCTCCATGTATATTTCTATCTAATATTTCCTCATTCCTCTCTTCTTCCTCCAAAAACCCTTCAACAGGTTTTAGCTGGTCTCCTGCACCCAAGAACTTAGGCTTGTATGAAAAACCAGCTATGAGGGTAGAGAGAATAAGAATCTAGAAAAACAAGTGTGCTCCACCTTCAGTAGTAAGCAAGGACTCAGAATCCACTGCGCATTGCAAACAGGACAAACAAAACCTTAAAAGGGATCAAGGAAATAATTTACAGGTCTTTCTGTTAATGAGCAAATTATTTTATTGTAGTTTCTTATTGGGAAATGAACTCGGTGCCTAGTATATTCTAAGAAAATGTACTACTGAGATTATCAACAGACTTTCTTTAAAAATGTTTTGAGACAGGGGAGTATTAAGATACACATACTAATCACAGTGTAGATTAGGCAGAAACTCAAATTTGCAGTTCTTCTGCTTCTTCTGTCCGAGTAGGTGAGATTATAGGCATCAGCCAACATTCCTGACGCTAAACATTCGTACAGAAATGTAAGATTGGTCTGAAGCGGTTGTTAGTCGCCTTTGTGTCACTGTGGGAAATGGCTGATATAAACAACTTATTTTGACCATGGTTTCAGAGGTTTCAGGGGATGGGCACCTGGCACCACACATTTGGACAGAATGTCATGACACTGAAATGATGGTCAGAGAAGCAGCTTCTCCTTGTGGCAGAATAGAACCAGGCACTAAGGAACAACTAATGGGGACTATATCTAACCTTCAAAGTTGTACATAACCCAGTAACCTCCTTCCTTCAGCTAGTCCCCACCCTGTAAAGTTTCTAGAACCTCCCAGATTTGTACCACTACTTGGGAATCAAGCATTCAATACATGAGCCAGTGAATAGCACTTTATATTCATTCTTACCACAAAAAAAGAATTTGCAAAATTGAATGAGTGACAGCTCTATCACTATGAATCTGGGTCTTTTGGCCAAGCTCTATAGATGAAAAGGCTTTTTATAACTGGAGAAGATAAACATATCATTTTCTTTTCATGACCCATTTTCAACTATCAAGAAAAGATAATTTACAATTTCCTATGAAGGAAACTTTGCTGTTTGCTAAATTCAGGACATTCTTCATTTCTAACTTCTGTCCCTTAAATCTAACACATTTTTTAATGTAATTATACTGTAGGTACTAAATAATAGAAAAACAATGTCCTTTGCTACTTTGATCAACTCATATTAACTTGATATTCAAAATTTAGGTACATATATTTTTGAAATGCCAACACTCATAACAACATAAGTTGTTTAGACTGTAAAAGTAGAAGTTTCTTTTACCTTAAACTTTATTTTACATTCATATCCATACACATACATACTACCTACCAGTGAGAAAATCAGAGGATGTAGATTTTAGAAAAGGAGAGAACTAAATGGTTACTTATTAGTGTGTATGATCATACACTGGCAGTTAAAGAATGTGTTTCTATGATCACAGGGCAGAAGAGTGTTTATATTGGAAATCTGTGTCAATTTGTCCAAGTTGGTAAGTTAAGTGAGTTCCAAAATCAGTTACAACTCCAGCCATTATAAAGTACGAAAACAGAACAGGAAACAGTACTTGGATCACAGCATATTCGGAATCTTGCCATGTTATTAGATTATTTGAGTTTTATTTCTAGCATTCTTCAGAGAAGATTGACAGAAGACACAAAGGCAATGTATCTAGGAAAAGTAAATGATTTTAAAAAAAAAAGCAACGTGGAATTCTGACAATTGCTGGAAACACTACATTTCCTAGACTTCTTATTTTCTCTTTTAGTAGGAGAATCGTATTGAGAACTGGAAGACAGAACTAACATTTGTAAAGAGAGGATGGAATTCTAGGATGTGCAGTTAGACTTGAGGTCTCTCTCAATGGACTGAAAAACTATTTTGTATGATTAATGGTGTTTTATGAATCCAAGAAATGCATGATGGCATTTGAATCACAACCATGCAGGGAAAGGACATGAGACAGGGGTCTGACTTGTAACCCCAGCTGACAAACAGAGGAACACAACATGACAGCAAAAATGATTGATGGGTTTACTAAGTGTTTGAATGGCTTCCTCCACCATGATAAATTACAGATTGTTGTCAGAATGGTGAAAGCTTCTGGATTATTCTTCCATTTGCTATACTGTGTTTACCATTTTATTAATGATCTTAAGAGGTTTAAAATAACACTCATATGGGAAGATGTGTAAGACTTGAGGATGATAATGACAGCTTACAGTTTATATCCAGAATTGAAAAGGATTTTTGACAATATTGGCAATGAGTAGTTTGTTGCAGAACACTCAGTGGAGACCAATACAATTTTCTAACTTTATTTTCTTTTTAATTCCTGAGGACATGAGAGTGATAGGTGAATTAAAGATAGCAGTTTTGATAAAAAAAAAAAAACATATGAGGGATAAGATTTTTCAACTTGAGTCAATGAAGTACAGCATTTACAAAGCCTTGGAGATTGGGTTAGAAAGATGCCCAAACCCATCTCTGGTTTTGCGGCACTGGAGACCCAGCCTCTTCTGCTCAGCCTGTAGATGGCATGTTCTGCTTGCTGGAGGGAAAGAAACTCTGAGTCTTACAGTGGTAGTGATGGACTCAAGGGACTTATGTTGAGTATGAGTTTGAGGGAGAGATTAAGCGATCTCATTCAGTGGACATTTAATATCTTCTCACTCTTACGGGCTCCTGTGTAAACAAGAATTAAGCCTCACCCCCATCCCATGACATTAAAGGAGATGGAAGAAAACAATCAAACTATTCAATCTGGGGTAAAACTTCTAGAAATATATTTTAGTTCAGTGTAAAAAGGAGCAAAAGCTGTGTTGGTAAGGCACTTCCAATGGGTAGAATCAACTTTCAGGAAGGAAAACAGTACAGACATACATGGTCTGCAGATGTGGCAAAGAAGGGTCAAGCATAGATATCTCTTAAAATGTATCCAACTTTATTAGGAGGGATTATAGAAATAGGTATATGAAATGTGGGAAAGATAACAGTAGAATGACTGATGAACAGAACCTGGTGATTAAAATGTCCTGTTCCATAGGAGCACGTAAGATTTGATCGGAAGGCATGAAAATTTAATTTTACTTATTTTCAACTTTATTTTCCTTATTGCCTCTTCACACAATACCATCTCACTATATGTTTAAAAATCTTTTATCGTAGAGCTATACATTAGTTAATATAACCTTGAACATTTTTTTCAAGTTCTAGTTTGAGCATAGCACAATTAATAAGATAAAATGATTCACTTCTTTGTTAGTGAATATGTCTATGTAGTAAGTAACACAAATTCAAAATTTCAAGACATGGAAACAGTTCAAAAACTGTCCTCTACTGGAAGATACTTTAAAAATATCTAGATATTGGTGTTTCATTTATGATCCCCATAGCTTGGTCTATGAAAAAGCTAGACAAGAGCAGTTAGACGTAATCTCTACTGAGGCAGCCATGTATGGGTCAACTCACTGAAACAATCAAAGAGTGTCTGTGCCATTTCAATTCTTTTCTTTGAGTAGGAATTACCATCTATTTTGACATCTGTAGTGGACATAATAATTCTGCCCGCCCCCCTCACATAGGGACCGTGCTTTAATCTGCAGGACCTATGAATGCATTATATCTTGTCACAAGAGAAACTGAGGTCGCAAATAGATTTAAGATGAAAATAGAGATTATCCTGGGTTGTAAACTGTGCCCATTCAGTTACCAGGAACTTCCAAAAGCAAGTGGAAGTTGGAAAAGAAAATACTACAAAGATGTGATTAAGTAAACAAATCCAGCGACCTATCAAACGGGCGATGGTATAGAAGGGGCTCAAAGCAGCAAATTTGGACAGCCTCCCTGATGAGATATCCCTTCCAGTGTCTGCAAAAAGGAACACAAGCCTCTGGTTTCTCGAGCTCAGCACCATGAAGCCCATGCTGTGCTCAGATCTCCAGAAATACGTACAAATATATATGTTTTTCCTTTATGTTGGAGATTGCAATAAAATTACAAGATTTCTCCATTCCCTTTGCTTCCTCAGCATGCTCCAAATGCCCTTCCTTGATCTTTCTCTAACTCATGGCCTCATTTTTCATTAATTACTCTTGCATGCGTGTGTGTGTGTGTGTGTGTGTGTGTGTGTGTGTGTGTATACATATGTACACACACATATATTTCTAATATAACCTGGTCAGTCTGTATATTGTTATTACTTACATATATGCTTTCAGGGTTGATCATTTGGTATTAGATAAGCATGTAGTGTGCTCTTTCCCGGAGACTATTTCTCCCACAATCAGCCTTCGTTAGCTGTATGTAGTTCCTGTATGGTTGAGGTTTCATGGGCTTTCCTCTATCCACTTTGGCATGTCTATTGTCCTTGTTTAGCTCATGTTCAGGCAGTCATGTTGGTGAAACTTTATGGGTGTAGATTCTGACATTTTAGGAAACAGTACCACAGAAAATTCTCTGATCCTCTGGCTCTTACAATTGTTCTGCTCCTTCTACAATGTTCCCTGAGCCTTAGGTGTGGGAGTGTTTTGTAGATGAATCCAGTGGTACTGGGCTCCACAACCCTGCATTTTGATTGGTTGTGGTTTTCTGTAGTTGTGTCTGTTTGTGGCAAAAAGAAGTTTCCTTGAAGAGGGGGTAAGAAACTATACTTATTTGAGGGTATAAGGACAAATGTCTAGGTTGTTGTTAGGGATTTTTCTTGTTTAATTAAGTAGTGGTTGTAGGTTTTCATCCAAGATCCATGACTTTACAGTCCTGAGTAGTTGGCTCGGTTTTCTGCAGGGTTTCCCTCTTGTTGAGCAGGTCTTGAGTCCTATTATACAACTATTGGTTAGAAATAAGACTTGCATTTTCCTTCTGGGTATAGTTTGGAGTCACTCTTCTACATTACACTTTCAGAGCCTATCAGAACATCCATCAAACAAGATGGCAATTTATTTATTCAGAAGCAACAAGAAAAACTGTGACTCTTTTGGGTATGGGTTATACATCCTCATTTTGATGGTTTTGTTGATAATATCAGTCCCAACCACATCTAAGGCAGGCTCCCTTTTGGTTAACAACAACAACCACCACACAGTCAACCAGTTAGTGACCCTAGCTCCATCAGCAAAATCCTTTAACCTTTACCGTGTAGTATAACATTTCACTGAACAATGAAGTGTCACCTGTGAAATGGTCTGTTGGAAAAAAATTGTAAGTCATGCCAATATTTAAGAGAAAGGGATACATACCTATTACTATTCATCGTCTTAGAATTCTTCCATTCAGAAGAAAGAATTTTACTCATAGTAGCAACTAAACAAAGCTCATCCTCTTTATATTTCTTTGCTATTAATGATATTTGACTTTTTATGACAATTTCCTAGATATGATTCAACAGCAAATTAAAAGGCAAATAATTCACTTTTTTTGTCTTGAATATAAATACAATGTCTAAACTTGCTGGGTATACTTTTTGTCTGTCTGACAATAACCTCAAACAGAAAAGTGGAATAGAAATCATAAGAATAATTAGCCCAGAAACCTCTCTTGGTTATTATGTAATTTATATTTCCATAACTTCTAAATGAGTCTGTGTCTCCAAACATCATTATATATGAGAAGAATTTTCCATTCATACTCCAACCATGTTTTATGGGTCTCCATCATTATATATGGAAAAATTATCACTATTTATGCAATCAGGATTACCTTCCCTGATATGGAAATATAGGATATAGATAAGATAGGATAAAAAGGTGGATTATTGAACCTACTTTTAAAGAGCAACTTGTTTAAAATGTTTTACATTGGTATAGATTTTAGTTTATTGATACAAATTTAGAGTTGATTTTGTTCTAATATATATATATATTCTTTTTTAAGGTATTATGTTTATGTAACTCATTTAGATTGTAATGGATAATTGAGAAATACAGATTAATAATTAGTCTTCTATGATAGTCAAACTTATAGTCATGTTAAGTTTTCTAGGTATACATAGATATAATTCAATTAGGTAGGTAATCTTCAAATACTTTAAAGACCTACAGAATATGGTATTTAAAATGTTTTAAAAATTTAGACTTTCTGGACAGTGAGATATGTCTGCTCCTGGCAGCACTGATTTACTTCAGAGAAGAGGATGGGCATTGAAGACTCTCCATATGGAGTTTATCTTCTTCTTAGCAAAAATAGCAATTTGGGCAAGAAATTGTTCTTGGACTAAGGACCCATAGGACATGCAGGACCCATAGGAAGGTGACCACTGAACTTTGCTTGGCAAAATGGTCCTTCAGGTTCCTGCTTTGCAGAGGAAACTGCCAGACATTCTACAGGACACAGAGAGAAGTGATTGAGAGACTCTAGGCCTGTGGGCTAAAAACAGATGCCCCAACTTTACAGAGGAACTTTGGACGACTGTCCAGGCTGCCAGCTGTCTGTCTACTCTCACAAGGCTCCTGAAAGTTGCTTGCGTCCTTCTCCCATTTCTCAGGTAATATTATATCCTTCTAAGGTCTTTGATGTAGTTGAAGACTAGATAGTTATTATTTCCTTAGTTATGATAAAAGATAAGTTAGATATAAAACCTTAGACTCACAAATACAGGATAGATAGGATATCTTCTTTAATTTTGCCAAATACAAATAGACTAGATATTATAAATAGACTAGATATTGTAACTGTAATTCTTGCTTAATAATTGTTCTGTTATATGTAATTTTACTATGTTAAAGTTAAAAGCTTCCCTTTTGAAAAAAAGAAAAGGGGGAGTGCTGGGGATGCTGTGAATGTGTTGCTCTGATTGATTGATAAATAAAATGCTGATTGGCCAGTAGCCAGGCAGGAAGTATAGTGTAGGCAGGATAAGGAGAGAGGAGAATTCTGGGAAGTGGAAGGCTGAGTCAGGAGATGCTGCCAGTCGCCGCCATGAGGAGAAGATGTAAAGTACCAGTAAGTCACAAGCTACGTGGCAACTTATAGATTAATAGAAATGGGTTAATTTCAGATGTAAGATCTAGATAGCAAGAAGCCTGAGCCATTAGGTCAAACAGTTTAAATAATATAAGCGTCTGTGTATTTATTTGGCTCTGAGTGGCTGCAGAAGCCGGGTGGACACAGGAATACTCCAACTACACTTCCCTCTGCCACAGTACTGAGAAATATTTTCACCAAAACCCATATTCTCACCACAATTCACTTGAAATGGTACCAAAAATATCTTTAACGTTTCCATGTGAAACATCTGTAGCTGTAAAGAGGAAAAAATCTTTTAATCAAATATTAATATCCCTTTATAGAAAGGAGGGTCTACGCATGGATTCTGAATAAGAAAGTAAACAAATCAGAGAAACAGCAATTATGTGGTAGATTATCTATGTAAATTAGTCACTAACTCCTCCATTCATTACCTCTGATCTTAGAAGTTATTCTGTCTCCTTTTAGTTCACTTTAAAGGCCTGCTGTGATTAAGCTTAACTAAAAATGTTTGAAAATATTAAAAATATTAACTGGAGTTCAAGAATAAAAAACTATTAACTAAAGGAATTATATATTGATTAAATGACTAAGTAGCCCATAGAACCCAGATGCAAGTAGATTAGAAACATTACTGACAACATCACATACTGTTAGGCTCTGTGCAGGAGGACATAGCAGTCAACACCTGAAGCCTGATAAACTTGAGCACTAGCACTCACTTGGAGGTCAGGAAGCCTATAGACCACAGTGCCTGCACCTAGACACCATCTGAACCTGCTAATAGCTTAGAAAGGGAAGGAATGATCAGTAAGCAACCAGATTAAGATGCTCCCTAAACTCTCCAAAACTCACTGTAGAATGTAATTTTAGAAAAAAAAAAAAAGTAAGAGTTGCTTGTTGGTGGGCATTGTACAGGTAATTTGGGGGTAACAAGGAAAACTCTGCCATTTATATGACTGGTTTTTTTCTTCTAGGGAGTCATTAAATTTTAATTGTTTAATGTTATTTTCCGTAAACAATAATAATAAGTTAAGCAAAGAATGAAAATAACTATTCTATTTATAGTGACTAATTATTTGTTACTAAACAAACATTATGCAGTTCAACACCACACCTCTGAGAACATCTGACATGTCTATGAGTTAGATGGACCTGTAGAATATTAAATAAAGGGTTGTACAGGAGACTGTTCCTGGGGAGTCACAAACATTCATCCATCCCAGATAGAGAAAAGATGACAGATAAAGATAAGGATACCGCCAAAATCTAACTAGATCAGCCAATTGGAGTTACTTATGGATGGACGATGGCTACATAAAGGGACAGCAACATCAAAGACAGCTGCGTCAGCAGAGCCTGCCACAGCTGTGAGGAGGGCTCACAAAACCTGGAAACCCAGAGCTCAAGGCCTGACTTAGGAGCAGCTTCATTAGTCTGTCTGCAGGGAAGCTTGGCCGCTGTGAGCCTCTTCCAGGCAGCTGAGCTGGTGGTCTAGGAGTCTCTCAGCAGTCCTTATCCCAGTGGTAAACTCAGAGCTGCAGAGGCCTAGTGCATCTATTCAATTTCAGAGACCTTTTGAACCTTTTGGGATGTTTGCTTCCTGAGTCTCAAAGAGCTTCCCTTCCCCCACAGGATGGAATGTTCCACCTTCCTTTGGAGCATGCTGAGTTTTTATGAGGTTCCCTGTGGGGTGGAATTTCTTATTTCAAAGGAGATTACTACCAAAGGATATATGCGACAATCCACCAGATTTGATCAAATAGTATCATTATACTTCTTCCTATGAATACAAAAACAAAAGATAAGGAGATTCTCCCAGCTTCATAAACTCCTTTCCTAACTGGTTAAATACATGGAGAGCCATGTTTACCTTTCTAGAGTGTGCTACACATTAAATAGGATACTTGATCAGCAGCCAAATCATTAATAACTGATAGGTAATGTGGCACCTGCTACCACTCCAAAGATTCTTCAAAGTGATAATTTTTAAAACTTGTGTTCATTCCAAAATGTGAAATAGAAACCAATTTATCAATATTGGAATGCCAGTAAATAAACTTACGTTTATGTGAATATACCTAAAACATTCCAATTTCCCACGTCAACATGGAAAAGATTGATTGAATATATCTAAGCCAGTCACAAATATTTAATTTTTTAAATGCATCCTTAATTTAAAGAAGAAAGATTAATAAAAGAAAATGTCAGCTGTAGTTTTCAACAAGTAGACCTGACCAAAACTGAGTGAATCATTTAAGACAAGACAGAACTGGCGATTAGACTCATTTCCCCTGTTCAAGTCTAGAAAGAAGCAGGCATCCTTCACAGAGGTAGATGCCTCCAGTTTCAATATGACTGAAGTAGTAAAGAGGAAGTTTTAGGCAAAATTGTTCTGTGATAGCATTTAGAGAAACTAGGCCACTTGAGTATTTTTATGGCCCATCCCCACTTCATGGAACAGACTGAATATTTCCATGGCCTTATTGAAGACAATTTCAGAAGTGCTTTTCTGCATCATTGGATGTCATTTTAATCACTCCAAATCTTATGGAAATTTATGTTTAATTCTAAAACATGCTCCACCCACTACCATATTCCAATTAAAGCATGACATTGACACATCCCAGGCCCCCGCATGGTTCAATGTTTAGACTGCACACAATTTCACACGCTGGTATCTCTCCAGACCAGGGAGCCTCTTTGACCTATAATTTGCATAATGCATTCATTTTCAGATTAGTCACATGATTAATGAGCGTCTTGGAGAATGTCCAGTTTTAGCATGTCTGTTGTACCTCCCTTATTCCTGCCACCAGACTCAATTAACAATGCCAGCTACTGCCAAGTGGTGTACACAGTATAAATTAGACTTGTTCATTTGCTCCAGAAAACAATCACATCCGCTGCAATTTGGAAATTGTTTTCCATCAGTGAGTATAATTAATTGTTAAAATGTGAATCAGCAAGCATTTCCCTTCATTGCATAAACCAAGGTTTCAGCTATTCTGTATTCCATATTTATTACGTGCAATATTTGCTCTCCACAGTCTTCATCGCAAATCCCTGAAGAAACACTATAGATTTTGTAAGGAAATTCTTAAAATAATGAAGCTGTATTTTAGAACTTGAATTAGGTAGCAATCTTTTATGGGGATAAATGAGTTTAAAATTGGCTTTTTAATGAAGAAGGGGGCTTTATGGATTATTCAACACTGTATTTTTTTACTTCTTGCAGTTTAATTGAACTTTGCAAAATTTAACTCATTGGACATCCAGCCTTGATATGAAAATTTTGCTCTGTTTTTCTGACATACCTATCTCAATCTAATGGGCTTTATTTTTTCTTGTGTTATTTTATTTCATTGTCAAAACTTTTTCAGGTTCCAATTATTAATAATGATAAATTCTTAAAAACAAAGTTTCTTTTTAAAGTAGATACATTTCTGACAGAGACACTAGTCTGTGTTTTTATTTCACAAAGGAAAGATAGTCATTGGGCATCTTAGGTCAAATTATATTGTAGAAAGCAACCCAGTTTACGTGATGAAATTGAGACCTTTTAATTTATAATGTGTCCATGTTCACACATCCCATATACCATTATGTGGCCATAGATGAGTTTTATGGGAATAAAATGGAAGAAATAAACAAGTAATTGAACTCTAACGTTTTCCCACGCCTAAGTTCCAACTTCTTGAGAGGCTGAAGCAAGAGGTTTACTGGTTCAAGGACAACCTAGGTTAATAAAATGTGTTCAATGCTAGCACACAGTGTTTAGGATCACAAACAAACAAATAAATAAACTATCCCAGGCTCAACACTATAATTTAATGAAAAATATGGAAGAATAATTAGTTGCCCTCCCAACAATTGCTATTAAGATACAACTCGAAGTGCCAGAAACAACAACGAAACAGGTAGCAGTCCTCAGTCCTATGAACGACAATGCCGAGAAAAATACTGAATATTGATAAGCACTACCCAGGGAAATTTGAAATGGTGGCACAGTGAAGTAACTGACTCTATAGAGATGACGTTAAGCTGATGCCTGAATGACGAGGAGTCAATCACGTGATGTGGAGGGGTCTTCTAGGCAGATGAAATAACTGATGGGCAGATGCACCAGAGTCTGGATAAGACACAGTGGTGGATCTAAGGAAGAGACATAGCTGATCCTGCCAGGAGAATAATAAGGGAAGGTATAAGTGGACATGATCCAGGTAAAACTTAGAGAGATGGGCAATTATGAAACTGTGAAGATATCAGCCAGCAGTGTTCCAGACAAGAGAAAGAACTGGGGTGTGTGTGTGTGTGTGTGTGTGTGTGTGTGTGTGTGTGTGTGTGTGCATTTCTCTAGAATTGATTGCATGAACTACCTCTTATATTACTATATCTCAGATATATTTAGACTGAGGAGAACTTGAGGACGGAGAAATAACAGAGTTTAAAATTATTCAAACAATAATTTTTAATCCTGAAAACAAAATAATCCTAGACCTAACAGAAAAACTTTACATTCTGGTCCATTAACGTGAATTTGAATCAGTTCTCTCTATTGACACATCCCCAGCTCTTAGCCAGTCTATTTCTTCTAGATTTGTTTCAACTTTACTCTAGGTTCATGAACTCCTGGTACTTTCCAGAAAAGCTTCACCTAACATGTTTGATTTTGCTTTCTGACATTAAAAAAAAATACTAAACATGGCAATATTTTCTTGCAATATTTAAAAGGTGGTATTAATTTCACATATATCTTATTTTCTTGTTGTAGAAGAGAACACCAGTGTTTTGCTATTTAAATATTCAAACACTGGATACATTTAAAATGAAAAGACATAAATTGTTGGAATACCTTTTTTGGTATTCCTAAAATTACTGAGTAGGTAATTACAGTTCCTTCAGCTATGTTTAACTCAGCCCAGATAAGCCTAGGGCAGTGCTATGAGGAACATCTGTCTGTACCTACAGGGTTGTGAATGGGGTTAATATCAAAATGCAGCGTTCTTCACTGCTCACCTCGTTTATCATTGCAGCTCTTTTGACCTAAGGGTATAAATCACAGTGGCCAGAGCTTCATTGTGCAAAGGTCAAGACGATTTGTTTTAAGCTTATTGGCTTAGAGAACACTGGGAAAATACCCTGTAACTTTCAGATACTGCATACATTTCTCAGCTCCTATGAATCAAAGCCACAGTATTTTTCAAATGGTAAATGTAATTTCTATATGTGACGTCCTCAAAGCTGTATTCTAAACTTGAATTGATTGTAATAGAACAGCCTTGTTTAAAATATAGCTGAGATCATTTATTCTTAAGGATTTATAGATTACACGTCTGAGGATTTAAAAAATGATAGTTTTCATACTTCAGTTAAATTTACAGAAATACAAATGGTAGCATCTGTATGCCTGTGATCCCTAGCTTTCAGGTTTTATTTACATTCATCGTTTGCTTTGTTTCTTATGCCCTTTCCACTGTTATCTGTAAATATAAGCTCCATGTATTCGCTCAAATATAAATAAAAAACAAGCACTTGAATAGCATGATGAAAAAGGCCAAGTTAACTTTTAGCAGGCCTTTTCAAAAGCTCATCAAACCCATCACATGTGTGATTTAAGTCAGTGATTATTATAATACCTGACTCTGAGGAGGCAAATAGGCACATTTTGTTACTTAAATAACTTTGGTACCCAAAGACCACCAAAGTGATATGCTTAGACAATTCAGAGAAGAAAATAAGTCCTCTCGTGAAGAGGCTGCATGGTTATCCAATATTTTCTAGAATACAAATGTCTTTAAATGTCTGTCACCAAATCCTAGTGTCAATGAACTGAAAGTCATTTTAAAAGTTTGCACATAGGACTTACTTCCAGTTAATTTTGTCCATATCCATCACTTAAATCATCTTCTTTTTCCAAACGTTAAATTTCCTTCAACTGATCATGTCTTCCACATGCTACCCGAATGTGTCCGGTTTTGATGGCTGTGACCTCGCTACAATGATAACTCTGTAGAAATGATCATTTTGAAGGGAGAAGACTGAGTGGGCGCCTTTGTTTACAAACTGCTGTGGAAGTGCAAGTTCGCACACAGTGGTTACTTTAAGTAATGTAAACATGAGACACAGTTATCTGTGTGGCCTGTATGTTCATGATGAATAGGAAACTCTCATTAATCTTCACTGTCCTAATGTCATTTAATATTGTATCAGGATCATTTTACTGCCTTTGTGGTTTCTGATGACCAGAGGAGAGGATGCTGAACTTTTACCTACAGACAAATTTATTAAAATTAATATTTATACCTGAGCTCAAACAGGAATTGTGTACTTCCAACAGAAAAAAAAATAGGAAACACAGGATTGCTCCAGATCCAGAAGAAACCATGTCTGTGGATGCATTCCTGGGAATGCAAGCTGAGCTGCTAAAGCAAAAGTCCGTGCTCATTAACCTGAGCAGAGAGGACTGAGCTGGAGTGGAAGAGAAGCATGAAAATAGACTTCACATTCAAAAATCATCTTATAGAAGACCATCATTTGGGGTAAAGGGACTTGAACTTAGTAAAATCAAAGTTTACATGCAGAGCAAAGGGACAAGTGCCCACTGAATTAATACATTAATAGTGCTGGGCGGCGGCGCACGCCTTTAATCACAGCACTTGGGAGGCAGAGGCAAGCGGATCTCTGTGAGTTTGAGGCCAGCCTGGGCTACCAAGGCGCAAAGCTACACAGAGAAACCCTGTCTCAAAAAACAAAACAAAACAAACAAAAAAAACATTAATAGTATAATTATCAGAACAAATTATCTTCCTCCTAATTACCAAAGATAATTACCAAAGGGGGGGGGCTGCACGCATACACACATACACACACACACACACACACACACACACACACACACACACACACACACACGTGTTAATGAACACTGACCATATATGAACTCTCAAAAGGTTTCATGAACTGTTTTTTTAAAGGTGGAAGAATCTGCCAGGCGGTGGTGGCACACGCATTTAATCCCAGCACTCGGGAGGCAGAGGCAGGAAGATCTTTATGAGTTCAAGGCCAGACTGGGATACAAAGTGAGCTCCAGGACAGGCACCAAAGCTACACAGAGAAACCCTGTCTCGAAAAAACAAACAAACAAACAAAAAACAAACAAACAAAAAAGGTGGAAGAATCTCTCCCAAATGTTTGGAAATAATTAAAATTAAACAAAGATTTTAACACAATAATCTCCAAGGGGGGGAAAGGCTTTCAGCAGCAATCTCTAGAAGAAAAGAAGAAATATGAACAAAGATAAAAACACGAAGAGTGATAAAGACCAAAAAAAGTGCTTCTTTTTTTTCAGGAAAAAGTCTAAACAGACCAACAGTTTTCAAAACAATATTGGTGGGTTAATCTATGAGTAAGGAATGTACTTTGATTAAATGGAAGAAATTCAACTGAACACCATATATACAGATAACAATAAAATATGTATTATACTGTATAGCTAGCATTGTGCCATTAAAACACGAAGATTATAAACCTTGTGGGTATATATGATAATTCTGATGAATTTCACAAACATTTACTAAATGTAGAAGAAGTAGATTTTAAAAAATATATAGAAGTTGGGCAATGGTGGCACATGCATTTGATCCCAGCACTCGAGAGGCAGAGGCAGTTGGATCTCTGAGTTCAACACCAGCCTGGTCTACACAGTGAGTTCCATGACAGCCAGGACTACACAGAGAAACGCTGTCTTGAAAAACCAACACACACATGCACATACACACATACACACACACACACACACACACACACACACACATTCTGCAAGCGCTTTGCAAAATCAGTCCAAACATGTAAACATGTTTAGGGTTGTGTTCTTCACAAAAAAGTCTTTTAAAAGCATGGATAACATAGGTACGATAATGAGCCTTAATATGGAGATTCTTCTGTGATGCTGATATATACATTGTCTCAGGAGTATCATTATATGAGGTTACCTCTACTGTGAACTGCTCTGCTGCAGTCATGAACTGAGCATGTATCTGAAGGATGTTTAGGAAACAGAAACAGAATTAACAGGTGTCGCACAGCTATTTCCTCTGAATTGAAGCATTCCCTCCCAGAGGGAGGAAAGGCTTATAAGACTCGGGAAGTAAATTAAACATACAAGACCCAGGAACTTAATTAAAGTTACAAGGTTCAGAAACACCTGAAAGTCACAAGATTCACAAGGTTCTTCACCAAGATTATAATCAGTATCAATCTGATCAGTCTTCAAACTGCCTGAAAGTTGTGTGGGAAGCTTCACAGATGTAGCTTCAATGAGTATTACCCATGGTAAGGTAAAATTTTGTGATGTAGGAACCTTTGGGCCACTCATGATCCTCTAAGTGGCACCTGAGCTATAGCGCTGTAAGTGACTCTAATAAACAAGCTGGTTCACTAAGTTAGACATAAATGCAATCATTTCTTTGGTGTCCTATCTAGAGTCTTAGACATTTGTTTTAGTCTTTCCAGAAGAAAGGCACAAAGCAATAGGTCAAAGATGGAATGTGCTATGGAATAATACTTCTGTATACTGTGTGCATATATGTTGCTATGACTGGTTTAATAAACAAGCTGACTGACCAATAGCTGGACAGGATAAAGTTAGGCAGGAAAACCAAACTGAGAATGATGAGATTAGGAAGGGCAGAGTCTGAGGAGTTGCAAGGGACTCAGGGAGAAGCAAGATAGACATGCTGTACTAAGAAAAAGTACCAAGCCATGTGGCAGAATAGATAAGAAATACAGATTAATTTAAATATAAGTTAGCTAATAACAAGCCTGAGCTATTGGCTGAGCATTTACAATTAATATAAACGTCTGTGTGGTAATTTGGAAGCAGCTGCCAGGACAGGAAAACTCTGCCTACAGGAATGACTATAGAGAAAATAGAAATTGAAGATAATGACTAGCTTTGGGGCGTGGATTTCCAGATGGACAAGAGTGACATGTATGCAGGTAAAGCATAGTACAAGAAAAGAATTTGGTAGGTTTGAGCTCTGAAATTAACCTGAAAAGATAAAATATAAGATATTTCAAACATCCAAATATAAATTTCAAGTAGGTAGCAGTATGTAAGTGTAGAAGTAAAAAGAGGTAATCCAACAGATATTTTAACATACATAAGATGTATAAACTGGTGCCATAGACTTATCTATGGCAATTAAATGTGTGGTGATAGGCATTAAGGATGTAGCTAAGTGATGAGTGCTTACTTAACATGAAAGGAGTTTAATCTTCATTGCCACAAAAAAAAGAGAGAGAAAAAAATTGATGGTAGTTGAGATTGGAAGGAGTGTCAGGGCAAAAAATGTCTACAATAAATCTTTCAATGATGCTTAGATGTGCTGTCCAGAAAAGGCACAACAAACCTCAAGATCATCGTGGAGACCTGAAAATAATGACCCAGTGAACTGGTGTTGATAACATATGGAAGTAGCACTTCTCACTATAGTGGCATGATCAACATTCTTGACTACCACTTAAGAGCTCAGCAAACTATGACTTGTGCATGTCCCTTGGATTTGAACATGATAATGTTTCTTAAATTATTTGTGGTGGACACCAGGGGAGAATAGCTTGAAGAAAGTGGAGAAGTGGAAAACAACGCTGCACCACAAAAAAACAAAACAAAAAAAAACCTAATGAGAAGAGATAAAGGAATAACTCAATGAAAACAACAAACTGGAAATCCGTTTAAATAGGAGAGAGTGGCAAGTACAAAGCATGACAATCTACCAAGGTCAAATGAAAAGTACAACCACCAGCCAGTATTTCAGCCTCTGCCTTCCCCCTATGGGATCAACATCTGGAGAGATCTCAGGTCATCAACTTGTATCAGACTGAAAATGCTTCCTTCTTTCTTGATGCATGAGCATGAAAGGATGCTTAAAAGAAATAATCATTTCTTTGTTGTGATTATTATTAACGGGCATATTTCTTTAGGTCATCATCTTTGTGTAGTCCTAGACTGGCCTTGGACTTTTTGTCCCCTTGCCTCTACTGTTTAGAAATGATAGAACAGTCAGTCATATACACCATTCCCAGTGTGAAATGTTGTTTTTTAAAATACTGATATTCAGTTCTTAAATAGTGAAGGCATTGTTTAAAATAAAATATTGTAACAGCCAAGTAAGTATGAAAATATACTGACTTCTCTTGTACATAACTTGACTCTGTCACCAAATGGCTCAACAAATTATCTATGTCCATTTTGTTGGTAAAATATTTCTAGAAGAATTGATTCTTATTATGTTAGTTGAGTAATAAGAATGGGACATTTAACATTTTAAACCATTTTCTTTTCTATTGAAAATAGATTCTTCTCACATATAATACATCCCTAGTACATTTTCCCCTCCCCCACTCCTCCTAGTGTCCTTCCTGGTCTCCCCTCTCTCTCAGACTCACTCTCCCTTGGTTTCCTCTTCAGAATGAGTAGTCCTCAAAGAAATGATAGCCAAACAGGACAGATACAATAAAACAAGGCAAAAACCCTCATCCCTAGGCTGGACAAGGCAACACAA
>CABHPH010154708.1:0-31818 GCA_902168325.1 Peromyscus nudipes
ACTCCAGGACAAGCATAGGAGCTGAGCAGTTAGCCACAGGATACTCTCGCAATTTTCCATCTCTAATTGATATCCCTGGAACCCCAATTGGAAAAATTGCAGATGCTCTGGTTTTTCCAAATGGTCTAGTCTGCTTACTAAGGACTATGCTGTTTCATTATAAAGTTGTCTTGATTTCTAAAATTTCTCTTGGGACTGGAGAGAAGGTCCAGCAGTTAAGAGCGTGTCCTGCTCTTGCAGAGGACCTGAGGCTGTGTTCGAGCACCGGTGTCCCCAACTCAAAACCACATGCAACTCAAGCTCCACAGGATCTGATTACCCTCTTCTGGACTCCATAGGTACCTGTATTCCCATGTGTAAATGTCCCACATCCCACATAACAAAAATAAAAGAAATACTACATTTTAAATAATAGTTTAATGATTTTTTTATTTGTGTGTGTACATATGTATGTATGTATGTATGTATGTATGTATGTATGTATGTACACTTCAGTGTAGGTATCCAAGGGGGCCAAAGAGGGTGTCAGATCAGATCTGGAGGTGGAGTCACAGGTGGTTATAAGCTGCCTAATGTGGGATCTTCGAACCAAATTCTTACTCTTTGCAAAAGTGGTATATGCTCTTAAATGCTGAGCCATCACTCCTACTCCCTAAAATTAATCTTAAAAAGATTTTTCTAAATGCTACGTCCTAAGTGGACCTGTGCATTCATAATTGACCAATACTGGGTCTTAGTCATGTGACTATAAGCCATATGTCCCATTCCTATAATTTAGATGGAAAAGTGAAATAATGTGGACGTCAGAAGACAGCTCAAAGGAGTCAGTTCTCTTCCTCTACCATGTGGATTCTGGGGACCAAAGTTAGCTCCTAGGGCTTTGTGGCAGGAACTTTTACCCACCGAGCCATTCCAGCAGCCCTAGAATAGATACTTTTGGTTAGACACATTAATAAACAACTGCAGATATTGCAACACATAAATAATATGATAAGTATTACTAAAAAGTATTTTCTTGGGGCTGGAGAGATAGCTCAGTGGTTAAGAGCACCTACTGTTCTTGTAGAGGACCTGAGTTTATTTCCCAGCATCTATGACAGAGGGCTCACAACCACCAGTAACTCCAGCCCCAGGGGATCCAATGCTCTCTGACCTCTGTTGGCACTGCCTATACCTACATGATATACACAAACTTATGTAGGCCCCAAATCACACACATAAAAACAAATATTTAAATATTTCTCTAATAATCTTCCACAGGGAAGAGCCCTCTAAATGATTATCCAATACCAAATGATTAGCCCTGAAATCATAGACACAGAAGTAACAATAAATGGACTGAGTAGGTTGTATTTATATGTTTAGGCACACACACACACACACACACACACACACACACACACACACACACATATATCTCTCTCTCTCTCTCTGTGTGTGTGTGTGTGTGTGTGTGTGTGTGTGTAACAGTTAAAGAAGAAAAAGAGGCCATGATTCATGATTTTGAGACTGAGAGATGAGAAAGGTGGGGTACATGAAAGGCATTGGAGGGAGGAAAGAGAAAGGAGAACACAATGTAAATATATTTCAGCTAAAAAAGTATATTATGCAAAAAGAAGAAAAACCCACTAAAATTAGAATTGTACTTTGATTCTTGAATTAAATGGCAATGGGTTGGCATGACAATGGGTGATAGAATCATATGAAGATTTTCTGTTTGAAATCTTTTGTAGAATGATTAAGAACACAAGTATGATTAAATTGATAAAATTATTTTGACTCCCTGCACTTTTGTTCTAAATCTAAAAGAAGTTAAAAAACACAAATAATTTGAGAGTGACAAAAATATTTTCTCTAAAAGTAATATCATAATTGTATCTAAAATTTGACACAACCAGCAAATACTACCCAACTTTCAGTTCAAATTAAAATTCCACAGTCACATTTCAGAGTGACTTCAGAGCTTTTTTTTTTTCTGTTAACTTATTACTAAATTTTCGATAGAATAAATGAATCTGGAAACCCAATATTGGCACAGCTTGAGTGTTTTTTTTTTTTCAAGGAGAGAACTGTGAGCTGCAGATTTGATATTTGAAATTCTGTTTTCTGAAATGTCAGATTAAAGCTTATACTTGGGGAAATTGGCACGAAACGTATGAGATTAGATTATAATGGCAAGAATGTGACTGAAGCAAAGCCGTCTAGCTACATTGGTGCTCACTGCAGCAATGGGGAAAAGAACCCTTTAAAATGCAGCCTTGTTAGGACAGAACGGCACGAATCAATCCTGATGGTTATGAGGCCTCTGCCGAGGCTACAAAGATATAAGGGCACTCTGGAAGGTTATAGCTTATACTTATTATCAGGCTAAACCATTCTTATTGAATGCTGTCCCATAAAGCTTCTAGGTTGCATATCAATTGAGGTAACACAAACAAACTCCCAGGCCCTTTCCTGGCATTACCTCTCCGAAAACTGCTTAGTACAGCCCTACCCTCTACATCATGGCCATCTACTGATGACTGAAGAAAAATGGTCCTGGTGCGGATCCACAAAGTGCTGCGTAGCTCTTAAGAGAAGCCTTAGGCGTGTTTCCAGAATTTTCCGTTCCAGCCCCTCCACAGCCTGCGCTATCATCAGCAGATACTCTTCGTGATTCTTCCTTTGTTATTTTTCCTACTCTGCTCTGATTCAAGGTGGAAATTGCCATCACATGGCCAGCCTGTTATAGGAAAGTACCTCATTAGCAATATTATTTTTTTTCAGACACCAGGATAGAATAAAGCAAAACCAGAGCAGCAAAGAACGTTAGTGGAATGGCATGATTGAAAAAGCAATGTGGCTCAGCTTGTGGAAGTGTGAAGCTTGAGGGGAGGATTTTGTAAAAATGCTTCATGTTGCTTCACTTTCATCTTCTATAAAAATGGAAGTGAAACGCTGGAATTTCCCAGACAAGATTGAAATCAGATGAGGCCTGTACTTGACTATTCTGTGTATTACAAATGGCTTTACACACATAACTGTGGGGGTCTCTGAGACCACCATGGCCAGTAGGGTAACGAGCCTCAAAGATTCCAGATCAACATGACTCAGTAGACAGTATTGGTTCAAACTTCTAGGATCTGACAAATTTATTTTAGGCATCTTTAGGTAGAGTACAATTTGGAAATTACTGAATCCCCTTTGGCAGCAAAGCTTAAGACATGATTACAGTGAAACTCTTTTCAAAGTACATGTACTATAAGTACTCTGGCATAAAGGATGGATTGTATAGATTAACTACATGTGACATCTTTTTTTTTTTTTTTTGGTTTTTCGAGACAGGGTTTCTCTGTGTAGCTTTGCGCCTTTCCTGGAACTCACTTGGTAGCCCAGGCTGGCCTCGAACTCACAGAGATCCGCCTGGCTCTGCCTCCCGAGTGCTGGGATTAAAGGCGTGCGCCACCACCGCCCGGCTACATGTGACATCTTAAGGTCTGGGAAAGGATCTGGTTTCGTCTCAGTCATACAGATAGCACAAAAGTCACCAGGCTATTAAACCATCTCGCTCCCATTTGTAAAGTATATGTGGCATTTCCCATAAAGATGGGTTCTACTGACTGAGAAACAGTGTTCAAGTTAAGGGTGTAGGGAGGGTGACTCAGATAAACATCGCAGTCCAGGGGAGCACAGAGACCATCAGCTATTAACCACATTCATACCCAGCCTTCTGGGTGGAAAACAGGTTATACATCTCTTCTTTTGAAAAGACAATAATGCATGTTAAACACTCCTGAATTCCCTAGTTTTGTCTGTGAGCACAAGGACTTTTGTGCTTCCTACAATATTGTACTATTATCAGTTTGTTTCTGAGAACTTACAGGACGAAAGGATGAAAAGGAATGCCTACACTGTTCCTTTAAAAGTGTTTACATGAATCAATCCTCATAGCATCAGCAATTTTGTCTTGGAAACTCTCAATATATCATGATGATTCTTTATGTCATTCCTTGAATCATGGGTCTTGAGATTTCCAAAGTTTCAGAAAAGATATTTGCTATTTTTTATCTGTCAGGAGCAAGGAAGTTGATGCAAATACATCTACTTTAAATAGAAGTGCAGACCTGAAGCAGATGGGGCAGAGACACATTAGCACTGTTGTAGCCCAGATCTTTTCTGAGAAGAGTCACTTAGGGAGGAGTCCCCTGGATGCCTTAGAAAACCTAAGACTGTTTATTGGCTCCTCAGTGAATGTTGGCTATCCATTGCTGTTTCCCTGAGAAAAGCCTGGTTTTCAGGAGGAAAACAATTACATAACAGTCCTAAGACCTAACCTGAATAACACTCAGTCTTACTGGTTCACCACACTTAACTGAATATTGCACTGAGTGTTCTGGAAGGGCATTAAAATAAAGCAGGGCATTTACTTAGGAGGTCTATGTTGAATAGGAAGGATTTGATAATCAAAAACATGTATGAAATGAATTACTGAAATAAGCAGTTGAAATCAAGTTCTTTCGAGGAGAAATTCTCTTAGCTCCCATTTGCTGTATTGGAAATCCTTGTAATCTGATGTCAAGCCTTTTAGGGATGGACTGTGTACAGAAAACCTGATTCTCTCTCCCATGACTGAACACTTAAATCTATAGTTATGCTCTTTTGGAGAGAGGTAGAGAGGGAGGGAGGAAGGGAGGGAGAGAGAGGGAAGGAGAGAGAGAGAGAGAGAGAGAGAGAGAGAGAGAGAGAGAGAGAGGAGTGAACTGGAATCACTCACATGGACACCTTGTAAGAGCAGGTAGAGGCAGCTGGTGGAGGTAAGTGGTGGAGTCAGGAGGTGGAGGCAGGTGATGGAGTCAGGAGGTGGAGTCAGGAGGTGGAGGCAGGTGGTAGAGGAAGTAATACTGAGTGCTCTGATTTATCCAGACATTGAGCTGATTTGTCTGGATCAAGGAAGAAATAAACTATTATTTACACAGAACAATATTACAACGTTTCTTTTAGATTTCTCACCAAGGTGGCAGTAATATATAAAAAAATATAAAATAAAAAATATAGAATAGCAATATATAGAAGATATCTCAGTGATAAGACCACCCTTTCACAGCTAAAAGTTGCATCTATTTGTTTTTTTGAACCAAGGCTTTTAGATGCCAACATTTCTGCCCTACCAGTCTACTTGCCAGGCTCTTGAAAGAGCCAGGCCTCCCAGGCGTTGGTGATAAGCACCTAGGAAGCAGAGATTTTAAATGTAGACAACAGCTGTATTCCAACAAAGCCAAGGGCTCCTCTTCTCAAGCTAGTATACTTACAAGCTGTATTTGCATACCTCCAGTGAGCTAATTAAGAATCAGTACCCTGCTTAGTCAAATGAATGGGCCAACATAGGCCAATAGTTTTTCAGGTTCTTATTGTGACTCTTGATCAAATAAAGTAGAAAACAGGAAGGTCAATTTTTAAAAAAAATGCTCATTTTCTTGTTATAGTTGCGTAGTTTTCTGAGGTGTTAAATCGATTTCTAACTGAAGGGAATGGGCAAATACGTTTTTTAAAAAAACATCCTCATTAAAATGCTGCCAATTCTAACCACCTTGTTCTATCTTCTGCAAATCCAAGGCTTCCTCTTCAAACTGTACTCTGCTTTTTGTGCCTTGTTGACACAGCATTGATTGTTTTCAACCCATCACCCTACCCTGCTTCCCACTCTGAATTCTCCACTCTTCAGCCTCCTTTTTTAGGTACCGCAGAGATGCCGGGCAGCACCGTCCTTTTCTCTCGGCACTCCCCCATCAAAACACCATTCAAAAGAAGTCACACTCAAAAACTGAATCGTTAACCACGTTCCTCTGCCCTAAACCTAAGCTCCTGAACCTCCACAGCATCTTCTCCCAGGTGTTTCTATGTCACTGCAAGGTGAGGTTGTTTTCTTCACCTGACACACATTTTTCCTTCTTTTGCAAAGTCAATTGTAAAACAATGTGGAGATGCTGATTTGCATTTTTGCACCAGGAATTACTTAAGTGGCTTTTAGTTTTGCAAATATAAGGCAAATAGACACCTGGTGGAAACATATAATGACCTTTTCCATTTGTTTGCTTGTTTATTTAATTTTTTTTTTCCTATTTGAAGGCTTAGCACAGTGGTTCTCAAAGGGTAGACCTGGTACCAGCCGTATCAGCATTACTCAGAAATGTGTTAGTATTGCAAAATTCAGAGGGCTCACCCAGATCAGATGCTCGTGGAAAGTGTGCCCAAGCAAATTACGATCTAATAAGTTTTCCATAGATTTCTAATAAATATGTTCTAATAAATAATTGAAGCTTATCCAAGGAGACAAGCTTAGCATGTAGACAGAAATAAAACAATGCCACAGATGAGTGAAAGTTAGACAGGAGTAAAAAAGGAACAGAAAAAAAGGTTGGGGGAAATTCACTGTTTGAAATCCACTGTTTCATACTCCAGAAATGGCAGCTGAACCATTTTGCATATGGATTGTATGGCCTCATGGGAAAGAAATCCTGATCGCCTACCTTCACTTTCTGAGATCCAGAATTACAGGGGATGTGTGGGTGAGGTTTTGCCAGTTGGACATATGCTAGAGTCTTCTGGAAATGTATCTTGTTGGGTCCATTTAGTGTTGCTTGTATGTATATATGTTTAGGGCTGATCCTTCGGGATTAGACAATTTATCAGGGTACTTGTCCCTGGAGAAGTCCAGTTCTCTCTCATTCAGCAGCCTATAGCTCTTCCATCTATTTTATTTAGGGAAAAGGCCTTGGGAGATTTCCCCCATCGTATTGGCATATCAGTTGGTGATGTCCTTGTACAGGATTAGTCAATTGTATTGTTGAGATTTCTTACATGCCACTTCCCTGTCATATATAGAAGACACTGTCTCTCAGCAGACATCCTGGTCCTCCAGCTCTCATGGTCTCTTTGCTCTCTCTTCCATGATGTTCCCTAAGCATTATGTAAGGGTTTGTACTGTAGATGTGTCAATTAAGGCTGCGCATCCCACAGATATGCATTGCTATCCCAGGAATGCAGTGAGACATACTGGTTTTGGAAATTGGCAGTAGTAGGTTCTTCTCCAAGATTCATGATCTCACTAGACACCGGTATTTGGCCAGCTTTATAGCACCAGGCATGAATTCATGATTGGGCCTTAAATCAAATTAAGCAGCTGTTGGTTGCTCCCAAGATGCATACGCCACTGTTACACCCATTGGGATATCTTGCCAGGCTGACCATTGTTGTTACGGCTGGGTAGGGCTATTAATTCTGTTTTCTCCCTTAGTAGCTTGCATAGCACCTTTAGATACTGTCAGAAGGAGACAGAAGGGATAAATAATACTAAACATGTTTGAAAAACCCATAGAGAAACTTTATTTTATGTTTACTTAAAACTATAACATATATTATACAGCTATATCTATATAATTTGAAATATTTTTTGCCACCTGGGGTGATAATGCTCCACCAAAGAACCACAGATTACCTAACAAAAACCGTACTGCTGTAAAAAGGAGCCAAAGTGAAGCCATTTTGGATAGAACTTCTATTTTGAATAAGGGTCAAAGAAAGCTAAGTTCCCAAGACCTCCCCCGACCTCCCTGGGTAACTGATGTCACTGACTTCCTGGTTGGCCAAGTTAAGACATGAACTTGCCACACTTGAGTAAGCCAACCAATGAGAACAAGATACAGTGTACCATAGAAAAATGATCTAAGGAAAGTCCCTGATCCCTGAATTCTGATTGGTGAAAAGTGAACTGTAAGTTGGCACAGATGTTCTGTGACATTCTGACTTGCAGTCGAAGTTCAACTTCTGAGTCTGTTCTGCAGCCCTGACCGATCAGTAGCCACTTGGTCACAATAAACTCCAGTTTTCTGCATTGACTTAGTGTTTGAATTGTGTTGGATCCAAGCAGACCCTGTAACAGTGTCAAGCATGGGAAACCTACAAGTTGTTTGTTAGCTGGGGAAGTTGAAGAGACTCCCAACATAATATATGGCTTCGCTATTGCCCTTGGTAGACTCTTAGAACTTGAAATTAAGGCCCCATTGCTGAAGATAACACAATCACTTAGACAAGAGAATTGGAGGAATCAAGCTAGAACTGACCTGGAGCTCCTCTCTGAGGACAAACTCTCATGTTATCCGAGTAAAATGATCACTGTAAAATGGATGTATTCAGACAAGTAGAATGGACCTAGTTTACCCTCAGGGCACAGGGATTTTTAAAGGGAATTTTAGTAGTCATTCTAGAAAATCACTTTCTTAAAGCTTTTTCTCAGTTCAGCTCTATTTACCCAACCACTCCTATGTAATGAGTCTTTCTCAGTCCCGCCAGCCTGCTCCCAAATAATGACACGAGACTTCTTATTAATTATGAAACCTCAGCCTATAGCTTTAGACTTGTTCCTAGCTAGCTCTTATAACTTAAATTAACCCATTTATATTAATCTACATTCTATCATGTGGCCTTACCGCTCTTCCATCTTGCACCTCCTGTTTTCCTCTCCGTGTCTCCTGGTGTTTCCTGTGCACCTAGATTCTCCACCTCTTCCTTTCTCTCCTAGAAAACCCCACCTATACCTCCTGCCTAGCTATTGGCTGTTCAGCTTTTTATTTCATCAATCACAGCAATATATCTTCACACAGTATACAAATATCACACAACACTCCTCTTCAAAGTTGCTGGTTTAATGAGGAGCACATGCCCAGTACATTGATTTAGTATCTGGTTCAATAGCTCTTCTGACTTTGGGTCATTATCCTTTTCTGTTGGAGTGATCTTTAAACATTGAATTCTATTGGCCCTTTTAGAGCATCTCTGTGATTGGTGGGAAGGAACATTTATTCTATCCATTGCATAGGAAAGGTGAGTCACACACTGGTTATTCACTCAACAGTTTGCACAGCTAGCTTGTGCCTGTGGGGACTACTGTTGCTTGGTACCTAACCCCTGTTTCAGTGGGCTAGTATATGAGATGAGACAACCTTTTTTTTTTTTAATACACTTAGTAGAAATTATAAACAGATAGATATATTTTCTTCAAGAAGAAGTATAATATCTTTCTAAAAACAGAATTTGGTTAGAAATTACTTCAGTTTAAAGCTCTCTAGGGATTAATTAACGGTGAAGCTGCTTTCCCAATGGACATATTTTTACAGCAAATTCAAAAGCTCAGTTTAATAAGTTTGTTTTCCAGTCTGTTTTTATTTAATCAGCTGCATGTTTTTGATTACTTTTTAGAAAATAATTTTGTTTCTTCCTAACAATCCTCTGGATCATTAGCTTGAAATGAAGTGAGAGCAGAAAAACAGATTTCTTAAATCATGCACTTAAATCCCATTATTTAATCTCATCTCATTTGTACTTGAGCTAGTGGTGTGACTGCAGCCATGGGCTCTCAGAAATAAACTTTTTTATTAACCTTTGGTTAATAATAGATACTTCAATTTGAAAGGAGGATTTTTTGTTGTTGTTGTTTTGGTTGTGTAGCCCTTAAATTTCAGAGCCATTTTATTCCCTGCCTTGAACACCCTGTTCCTATAGAAGATCACGTCCCGGGACTGCTGGTGTGCTTTCCTTCAGTCTGGGCAAACCACTTAAGGAAGCCAGGGCACTGATAATGAGACATCTCAGCCTTAAGCAGTATCTACACCTGTAAGCAGTTCCTTTGCTTCTGCCGTGGCTCCAATGTCTCTCAGAGTTCCAGTTTCAGAAGTGTGTGTGTGTGTGTGTGTGTGTGTGTGTGTGTGTGTTCCCTTAACACTCACATTTTGTAACCTTAACCTCCAGTGTGATGTTGTTTGGAGGTAGAGCTCTCATGAGGAGATTAGTGTCCTTGTAGGAATAGTTAGGAGAATGCTCCTCTCCTCTCTTTCCATTGTGAGAGAGAGGTTACTTACAAACCAGAATGGAACCCTGTAGGAGAAATCTGTCATGTCAACACTGTGGTATCTGATATCCAGACTTCAGAACTGTTAAGACATAGTTTGTTGCTGCTTCAGCCACACAATAATGATCTTTTTAGAAGAATAGGTCAAGTGACTAAGACACAACACAAAACCAGACTTCTGAGTCTCGGGGTTGCTGTGGCTTCCTGAGGTGCTGCTGTTTGGTCTGCATTTTCCTCTCGTCTGTGTTCTCTTCTCATGTTTGACGGTGAAGCCTTCTCCTTATCTGTGTGACCAGTTCCTCAAGGATAGGGAACTGAGTGGTTAGTAAAGCCACAGTTTGTGGGTCTGGAGAGTTTGGTTCTGAAGGCAGTGTTCCCACATCCCATTCTCTCTGTATGAGCAGATGAAGAGGTTACTTTCTTATCAGTGTCGCTATTTCACTTCTTAACACCCATTTTCCTTGTCCACAGCCCATTATTTCAACTTTTTTAATAGCACAGAGACACCCTTTTCGGGTTCCTTCCCCTTACTGTTTAGACTTTGTTGTTAACACTTCTCATTGTTGATCAAGACTTATGTCATCTAATCTTCTCAGGTATCATGTTCTTGGTACCAAAGTACTGTTGCCAGGAAATAAATAATTTTCTCTAGAGTGTTAAGCCTCTGCCTTCATCTTTACCTAATCTGGGTCTCATCAGCAATATTTCTGTTTACTCAAACTTTAGGTAACCTTTTAGCATTGTCTGTTGGTTGATATTTCTGGTCAACCACCTTCCTTTTTGATGTTTTATCTAAGTTCTGATGGCTGGACTCCTGTCACACAGGGAGGTACCTACTAGATTGTTTCAGCAGTCAACTTTGTGATAATTTGTTACAAATTAATATAAGGGTAATACAATTACACACATCTATTTCCAATTGTCCACTATATACGTCCTTTTCTGTATTTTGTAGATATCCTTGTGAATGTCTAGAAACCATCTCACATGCACTCTATCCCAAATTAAAGTATTTTCTGTTTCTTCAAGTGCTTTTTCTTCTTATTTGTTTTGTTAAGTGTAATCTCAAGTCAAGAGTCTTCTCTCTTCATCTCATTCTCCTCAACCCATAATTCACCAGGTGCTGTAAAGTCGGTCACAGAAAACATTTTGAAATTAATTCAGATCATTTATCATGTTGCTGCAATAATTGCAGATCTTCCTTCTGGTCCTGCTTTTTATTGTTGGTGTGTATTAACTGTATACAGTTAATGATGGAATCCATTATGACATTTCACATGTGTATACAATATTCTTTGCATTTACCCCCACATTGCTGCTGTGGGATAATGCCCTTGTATACTGGCCAATAGTGAGGCAGGAAGTATAGGTGGAGCAAGCAGATGAGGAGAATTCTGGGAAGAGGAAGGGCTGAGTCAGGGAGTCACCAGTCAGACACAGAGGAAACAAGATGACAAGGCAGAACTGAGAAAAGGTACCAAGCCATGTGGCTAAGCATAAATAAGAATTATGGGTTAATTTAAGTGTAAGAGCTAGTCAGTAATAAGCCTGAGCTAATGGCCAAGTAGTTATAATTAATATAAGTTTCTCAGTGATTATTTCATTAGTGGCTGTGGGATCAGAGAAATGTGGGACTGTGGGACCAGGCGGGACACAGGAAAACTTCCAACTTCACATTGCCTTCTTTTTTTTTCAACTCTCTCCTTCATTTACCAAATAGTTATCTTTATACCTGAAAGTATGTTATATGGATGTGTACACACACACACACACACACATACACACACACACACACATCATATCTAGATTTTACATATGAGATAAAACCTGTGTTATTTATGAGTCTGACTTTCTGACTTATTTGGCTTAACATGATGATCTCTAGTTACATCTATGTTTCTGTAAATAATATAAATTCTATTCCTCATTATTTCTAAATGAAACTCCAACCAAGGCCATCAGATTTTCATGCATTATACATACAGAAAACAACCAACCAACCAATCCAACCAAACAACCAACTACACCAATAAACCAACCAAACCAACTAGCCAACCAAACCAAACCAACCAACCAACCAACCAACCAACCAACCAAACCAACCAGCAAACCAACCAAATCAATCAACCAACTAAACCAACCAACAACCCAACCAACCAAATGAACAAACAAACCTATTAACAACCAAACCAACCAGCCAAACCAATGAACAAACCAACCAAACCAACCAACAAACCAACCAAACAAACCAACCCAACCAACCAACAAACCAACCAAACCAACCAAACCAACCAACCAACCAACCAACCAACCAACCAATCAACCAAAAAAACCTTCTTCTACCCCCTCCTCCTCCACAAAACTTTAAACAATAAAACAAGCATACTTTTATAAATTCAAATATCATCATATTGGCTTTATCTCTTGGCTAACATTATTGAATTAAAAGATTTTAGGTAGACAAAGAAATCAATAAATTCTAATAGAAATTTCAAAAAATTTTTATATTTCAGTCTTGTGGAATTATTTCATCAACTCAATATTTATCATCCTTTCTGATCTTTACTGCCTTTAATTTACCCATTATTTTTGTTAATTAACTCACTTGTTTATTTAACACAAGATTTGTTGATTAGCTTAGAAGATCAGTGTTATCCCTAGCTTTGAAATATTTATATTCCTATGGGGAATCAGATAATACTCAAGTAAATAGAAATTCAAAACCAAATAATACATATCAGAGTACATTGATATAATGAGGGTTATAAAATGAAGAGGGGTATTATTTTTGGAAGGCCAGACAGAAGCACTTACAAGGCAGGGAAAATCGGAAGAGGCCTTGGTACTAATTGGAGTTGGCTATAGATGCTTGTGGACCAGGAGATCTCTATGTAGGGAAAAGGACCAGAGTAAAGACTGAGATGAGAGTGAACTTGGTATATTATAGCAAGAGCAGGAGACTAGTGTGCCTAGAGCATGGTGCTCAAAGGGAACAGGAAGAGGTTGAGAAGCAAAATATGGTCTGCTAAGGTGATGGCAACATAGTGGGCTATGTCCCTTTACTTCCTTCCTTTCCTTCCCTTCTCTTCTTCCTCTTATTGCATTAACTGGAATTATTCTACTATATATATTATGTATATTTAAAAATATATACTTATATGGCACATGTTAAGTATTTCATCTTAAAATAGAATTAGGTATAGTTCTCTCTCTCTCTCTCTCTCTCTCTCTCTCTCTCTCTCTCTGTGTGTGTGTGTGTGTGTGTGTGTGTGTGTGTGTGCTCAACTGTGCATGTGTGTTTATGTATATGAGAAGCTGAACTTGGGTATCTTCTTTTATTGCTCTCCACCTTATCTGTTTTGAGACAGAATGTCTCACTGAACCTCCACGTTGTTTAGGCCACACTGGCTGGCCAGTGAGTTGCAGTCCATCTGCCTCTCACTCCAGTGTTCGAGTTACAGACGTGTGGCACCACACCTTACCCAAGGCCACATAAACTGTGACTGCCTAATAATTAACAAAATGAATCAATAAAGTAAACTATGAACCCAGATGTGAAGGTGCTTGCCTGTAGTTTCAGCAGTGAGGATGTGAGGCTGGAGAAACCTGAATTCAAGGCTAGTGTAGGCTACACACTAAGCTCATGTTGTTCCCTCTGAAAAAATAAAGATGACAAATATGAGAAATAAATCATCAACATTAGTTACAGGTTATACCATTACATGATAACTGAAAGTAAGAACATAATGCTGTTTATTATTTTTTCTTTACTCTGGTTGATGAGTAATTTTTATTTGGTATTGGCCAAACCATCCTAAAAACATTGAGGACAGTTCATATTTTTTAATAACTATATTTTTGGAGTCCTTATTTACCACTTGTTAACATATAAAAGGATCCTCATTATAACTAAGGACTATGTATTTTATCTTAAGTATACACAGGACTAGATGGTTATCATATGAAAGGTGTTATATGCTTTCATGAATACAGCTAGTGTGGATGAAAACTGACTTAATTTGTTAAATCAGATGATACAAATTTACTGTGAATTAGTAATCCTCTTCTCAATTTGTGTATCAATTTTGTGAATAAGTGCATAGTTTCTATATAATTACTTTATACATAACTGAAAACATGAGAATGAACCTAGGTTGGACTAAAATATAATTCAATAAATATTATAAAGTTAGATATTATTAATTTTGTGTTTTAATTTTATAGGTGATGTAACTTGTTTTTTAAGAAAACTTAAAAGGAGTTGGCTAGATTTTGCAAGTAATTTTCATGCTTACTAGTCCTAATGACAAGGAATACAAAGATGGTTTTTCTCGGTTTTTAAAAATGTAGGTGGAATTACCATTCTATATGGCTTTGTATGGGATAATCCTGTTGGATATAAGCTTTTGAAGGCACATGGAAATGTGTATACCTCCCTCTCTGGAACATACTCTGACTCACTTTGCCGAGTTACTGATTCCAAGCTCTGAGATGGAATCAAATATTATAACGAGCTTGAAAGCATTGAGAGAAATACGCGACACCAGATTAAAAAGGCAGTATACACATTGTTGGTCTAAATTACAGATGTTTAATTTTATAGAGTTAGATTTAATTATACGCAATGGTGACAACTGTGGAATGTTTGGATTTTAAAACATGTTTTCTTCCTTTGACATCTGACACACAACAGTTGGTATTTTCAATGCAACTTAACGCGTTTGATGAAAATTTGAGAAAATGGCAACATTGATTGTTGCCCAAAAGCATTTATGTGATGAAGAGGCTTAAGTAACTCACTTTTACTGCTGTGCATATGAAACTGCTGTCAGTTTCTTCAGAGGGAGCCTGCTCTTGCAGTGTTTGATGCTCTTGGTATAACTGATGAAACTCAGGAAGCTCCAATAAAACTGCAGAATATGACTTGGCAAAAATGACAAATACCTTGCTGTTCGCAGGGACTATTTGCCTCTTGCTGATATAAATAATGCTTTTCTTAATTCAATGTACCTAAGTACAGACATCTAGGGGCAGTAACCATTCAACATCTCAATTCAAGCTAAGAGAATTAATTCTTTTCATTTAAAGCTATACTCTCTAGTCACCAGAGTGAGATAATAACTCCTAAGTATCATTTTTCATTTAGAGATGAGGCCATCAGTTCAGCCACTTTGTATGACATTCCCAGTCTCATTCACTTTGGAAATGGTTTCTTGTTAAACTTAATTTTTTTCTCCTCGCCTAGACATTACTTCTTGGTACTTGTATTGTTTGCATAATGACTTATTAATGCAACAGTGCAGATTAGCTTTGCATTTGACATGCTAAATTAAACTTGTGTAAGTTTTTAAGCAAACTTAATCTTGATTAATTTTTTATGATCCTAAAATAGTTTATACTCATTAGAAGGACTATGTGCATGTGTGTATTTAATAAATCATACAATAGCACTATCAGACATTTTCCTTTGTTCTTAATGTCATGTCCTTTATTTTTTTCTCTTGATTTATTTAATTAAAGTCTCTAAGACCTGGTCAGGTGTGGTAGTACAGGCCTTAATTGTGGCACTTGTGAGGTTGAGACAGGTGAATCTCTATGAGTTTGAGACTAACCTGGTCTACATAGTGAGATACAGGATGCCAAGGCTCCATAGTGAGACCTTATCTAAAAACAAACAAACAAAAAAGTTATTGAGGTCATATTGCTAATCTATAAAGCTCTCATGTGGATAAGATCATATCCATATCCATGTACACATATTCCTCTTATCCCCCTAGACCTGATTCATTCTCTTTCATGTAAAAACAGTAGATTTGCATTTAGCATGAGCTATGATAATCAGAAAAGGAAATTTTAAGTGACTATTTCTACCTTTTAAGCTTTTTAACCCTTAAGCTCATTAAAAAAAAAACAAACTCATTTTGTTAAGTTTCCATGTAGTTATCCTATCCTTGTAGTTAAAGCTATTAAAGATATCCCAGGCATGTTGAAGAGTAATTTACAGTAAAGCTATGATGCATGATGGTCTTTGGTTTGTAGAGAGGAGCTAGCACAACATACATATGTTTGATTAGTTCTCGTGACTCTAGAGATCATTATGTGTATCATGTAGTTTTGAACAATGATCTTTAAGGATAATATTGGATTTCTTTTATAATTGTGTAAGACATATATACAGTCTTTATGTATTTAATGTCTTGAGTTAGTCCTTTGGCTAACACCACCACCACAATGGTGACCATGAGGGATTTAATAGGTCAGTAAAAAAAGAACTTAGGTTCATTTCTCTGCTCTCAGAGAATGTGTTTCCATCAAGAACATACTGCAGGAGAAATTACAAAAAAGACAGCGATAGATTCCTGTTTGAAGAAATGTTCTTTAGTCAGATCATTGCTGTATCAAACTGATGACATAATCAAGGTGTGGCTTGCAGTGTTTTCTTTAGTAAACAATGTTTGATTTCTTATGCTATTGTTTGGGAAATTCTGCCTCCCACGTTAGTAATAAGAAAATTTTTATTTCCTATGATGAGTGTGTCTGTAAGGAGGTCCCCTCCACATGCCACTCTGTGCAGACAATTCTCTGCTTCAACATTTTAATGGGGCAGTTAGTATTCTAAATAAGGCTTTATATAATAGTGGGAATTTTTTCCTTAGACAGTGGAAGAGTTTCAACATTGACCTGAATTGGAATGAACAGATGGTCATTTTTAAAAGTTCCTTTTGTATTTTTAAACATTTAGCTTTGGGTATCAAAGAACTTTTGTCTATCTAGGCAGATAAATTGGGACACTTGGGGTGATTGTGTGATAAGACCAAACTGGCCATCCTAACTCCCTTACAGGTGCAGACACGCTGGCTTTCTTTTCTGATCTCACTGAGATCTAAATATCCGATTTGATAGCAGCCCACGAATAAGTGCTTAGATTCGCACATCAGGCTGTACAAGTCAAGTCAGGAGGCTGACAGGTATGGAAAGTTTCTCCCTGAGGATTTGTCTACCAGCCCTCTTAGGTAACTTCTTTCCAAAAAGCTTTAAAAAAGGAATTGTATGCCTTAAAAGTAGTTTAATACTTTGTTTTTAACTTAAAGAGACATGTTAAAAGCCCAGGTGAAAATCCAGGTATGGTCCCTAAGACATGTGATATCTCAGTGGACTAGTATTGTATGACTAGAAACTCAACCAGGTAATTAAACATGAACTATATCTGACTTGAGTGGACTGAGTCACACTAATGAAACTCAGGAGAGAATCATGACAAACTATAAGGCTAGTTCATTAATTTATAATTAGAAAGAAATATATCTGCTCAGAGAGGATAAACAACTAACCTGCATACTATATTTCAGAATAAAAATTTATATGCAGATGTGAAAAGGTAGATTGGTAGATCATAAAGTGTGGAGTTGGATATGCTCTGTGAAATTTTATATGCTCTGTGAGGTTAACAAAGTTCCTTTTCACATGGTAGAATATTGCTAAGGTGAGGAAATGCTAGTTCAAGCTGGATCTTTGAACATTTTTTGTCAGTTATTTAACAATCTACATAAAGGATTGTTTCTTTACTTATTTATGGCATTTTCTGAATAGATCTTGGTTTTCTTAATTGGAAACTAAGACCTATCTTGTTTAATTAGCAACGCCGTATTCATAAATCATTTTTGTTGTGTTGTTATTTGAGAGTGGCCAGTTTCTGAAATGTTTTATTATTACCATTTATTTGTTTATTTTGTAAAATAAACATGTGTGTGTATGTGTGCTCACACAGAGAATGCATGGATGTAGAGATCAAAAGATAGCTTCTGGGAGTCAGTTCCTTTCTTACAACATATGGGTCTCATGGATAGAATTCAGTTAGTCAGGTGCCTTTACCTGCTGAGTTATCTTGCTGGCCCAACTTTCTAGTTTCTTACAATGATTTCTAATTACTTCCAGCCTTTGATATGGTCTCTATTACGATATGCATTCATATTTTGGAGGAAAGCCTTATTATACATTATAGGGATTCATATTATAATAAATATTGTATATTAATGGTCAATCCCATTTAAAAGTACATGAAATGCTAGTGAACATTCTTTTATACTTTAGGTAGTAAAAAGGCTGCCACCACTAATTTGAGATTTATGATGTTTTGTGAATATTTTCTCTGTAGAACCCATGTAGGATATGACAAGGGAAATAGGAAAAGTACTTGTGTGGACAGTTCATCTTCCTTTTCCTGGATGGTGATGCATTTCCTGTGTATTTGAAGAGCACTGAGAATCGGGTGACTAAGGTTGATGAGGTGAGGCTGAAGAATAATGTCACCCTTAATCTCCAGTTATGAGTGTTTGAAAAGGATGTGATAATGTAAGGTTTCCCTAATAAAAACACACATATCATCTGGGGGTGTAGTTCAGTGGTAGAGTGCTTACCTGGCATGCTCAAGGCTTATATTTATATTTAATTTCTTATATTAGACATACAACAAACACACACATGCACACACACACACACACACAGAGAGAGAGAGAAAGAGACAGAGAGAGAGAGAGAGAAAATGTCCATATCATTAAAAGTATCAAAGTATAAATTTCTCTCTTTTGGGTGACAAAGGAATTCTGGGGCCAGGATAATGAATATCCTTTATCACTTTAGGTCAATAATCCTTGACAGTGCACTGCTTTTAAAATTATATTATAGGGCTATCTAATCAGGGCAATTGAGAAGTCAAGGGTATTAATTATCTTCACAGCAGGATTTTGCGTACTCACAGATGACCTATGGGCTGGAATGAATTAGCAAACATCAATGAATGCTAAAAAATTTAGTTATGTCTCATAGAGATGACTTCATAATAAAAAATAGAGATGTTTTCACTTATAGATGATGAACTTGCAAATATTGAGATGATTAAGATAAATTTGATCAGGTCAGGCACGGCGGTGCACGCCTTTCATTCCAGCATTCAGGAGGCAGAGGCAGGTGGATTTATGTGAGTTCAAGGCTAGTCTGATCTAAAAAGTGAGTTCTAGGACAGCCAGAGCTGTCAAACAGAGAAACCTTGCCTTGAAAAACCAAAACCAAAACCAACCCAAACCAAACCAAAACCCCAAAACGAACAACAAAAAGATAAATTTGACCTATTATTGATCCCATTTCCTTTAATCATAATAAGCACTTGCCTAAAATTTTCATTTTTTTAAAAAAATGATGTTTTACATACAGTGTATCTGGTTTTTTTTTTTCTTTAAAAGTAGCAATATTCTGTTGTGGTGGTTTTATACAGCTATTTAAGGCTAGTACATTTTTTTTTTTTACCAGAGAATATTAATCTGTGAACAGAATTTCTTCTAAAGGACATTAAATTCTAAAAGACAGACTATTTTTAATTCTTTCAAAATCTTTTATACATTTTTGCTTAAAAGATGAATTATGCATAATGTTGTCTATGTATAGGTCTGATCTATGGAGTCTACTTATTAATTAAGAGCCATTTGGCAGTTCCAAACGAGCAGGTAATTTACAGAGGATCATTTGAAAGTTGCAAACAAATGGATATTTGCAATGTTCTGCTCCCTATTCAGCATGCGTTAGTGAGGGGGGAGTCATCGAAACTCATGGGAAAGGACACAGAGGTCGCACCTGAGAGGAGTCACATTTTAGCATCCCACACTACCATGTGCCTGCTCCCAAGTCTCCTAGCCACATCCCTGTCCTTCAGCTCTGTGATATCACATGCCACTGCTGGCCTCTCTCCAGCTTAAGAAGTTCCAAGTGCTTAGCAAAGTCTAGGTAACAGAAAGATTCTGTTGGCTATGCATTTTTGCAGAACAGCTGGCTTTCTATGTCTTCTGAATCACACCACAGTCAGCAAAGAGTGCAGAGCAAACTCAAGACATGGTTTACTTACACCTACTATGACATTTGTTCTCTAGTTCCTATTCTCCAAACTCATAGATGTTTGTGACTTTTACTCGAAGAGACTATTAAAAGACACAAAGTGTTAGTTGAGAAGTTCTATGCTTTAATGACGTCAGTAGCAATAGACTGTCTGCTAAAACTGTTTGTTAATATTTGTCAATGTGCTTCTCATTTTTCTTGTGTGATCTAAATGTAAATCTAGTCTTCACAACCCTGTGCATATTTCCATCTAGGGTACAGGTTCAGTGACTTCAAAATAGAGTGAGAAACAGCTCATTGGTGCTTTCTTGACTATAGATCGAGTTCCAGGACAGCCAGAGCAGTTACACAGAGACCCTGTCTGGAAAAATCAAAACAAAGAACAAAACACCACCACCACCACCACCACCACCACCACCAACAACAACAAAACCACTTAAAAAGTGTGAACACAAAGCTTAAGGTTTGAGTGTGTTCTAAATAAAATTTATTTTATAAATTCACGCAGAGCATAATAACCAACACTAGATACTTGGACACTATTTTTATCCACTGTTGAAACAGCAACTTCTCAACATTTTTTTTTCTAAATTTTAGGTTTTTGTGCTGTTTCCAGTTTTGCAGGGGGCATAACGCTTTTTACTGATTAAAAAAATAATAGCACTTTTCCAGACTAGGAATGCAAGTCAGGAGAAGAGCATTCACAAGAAGCAATGAAGCCCAATGCTTCCAAAAGAAAATAGATCTTTGTTACTGTGATTATGCTGCAGATAATGGGAAGTAGGTGAGGAAAAAAGGAAGTATGAAGATAGATAGATAGATAGATAGATAGATAGATAGATAGATAGAGAGAGAGAGAGAGAGAGAGAGGATGAGGAAGAGAAAAATGAGAATGAGAAAGAGAAACTTTCTGACAGTGTGAGGCTTCCTGGCAAATGACTGCTGAGGGCATAGACTGACATATCTCTCTTGTTCAAGCAAGACAGAGAAGGGAGCCTGTGCATCTTGCTCTGCTCTCCACTGCTGTTTAACAATCCCTCCCCAACCTAGTGGCACATGAGAAAGGATAAGTTCTCTTCATGCATGGCTCCTGTAGTTGGGATCATGGTAAGGGGACATTCGCAATGGCTTTGTGTGAACAGGCATGCCTAATGCTTCAGTTTCTCCAGGGGCTAATTATTTGATCAGAGACATGTTGAATTCTTTATGTGTATGTGCACCTGTGCAGGCACATGTGTGTGGAAGCCAGAGACTTGTATCAGTCATCTTCACTAATCAGTCTCCAACCTAGGTTTTAATTTTTTGAGACAGACTCTCACCTATCGTTCAGACTTTCCTGGAACTTACCAGGTAACTCAGGTTGACTTTGGCGATCCTGATGTCTCAGGCCCCCAAATGCTGAGATTACAGGCTTGAGCTACTATAACTTCTGACTTCCTCCGATCGGTCCCTCACTAAACTTCTAGCTCACCACTGTAGCTAGGCAGCTGTCCATCAAGCTCCAGTGGGCCATCTGTCTCCATCATTTTGTATGGGTGTTACAGATGTGTGTGGCATCCACACCCAGCATGGATGTGGCGTGCCTAGCTCAGGTCTTGTGTTTCTTCCTTAAGCATTTTACCAATGGAACCATCTTTCAGGTTCTTTCTTGTTTTAAAAATGTTCACTGTGTGGCAGGGCATCAAAATGCCATCTGTCTTAAAAGTACAGTTCATGATTTTTACCAAATTTTCAGAATTGTATGAAAATTACCGCAATCCAGCTTTGGACTATTTCCATTACTCCAACTTCTCTAAAGCCTGTTAAGACAGACCCAGAGACTCTTCATCTTGCTCAGATGTTTAAAGTGATACATTTGCATGTTAACACTGCCTACAACCTGTACATTTAATATTCTACTCTTACCTTCACTAAGTTCAAAGATACTTAAAAAATTCCATATGATTACTTATTTGACCAACGGGTTATTTTAGAACCTTATTATTTAATTGTAAAAAGTCTGTGGGTTTTCCAGCATTTTCTGTTATAAGGCTAATTTTTTTTTGTTCTGATCAGAAGACTTACTTTACGTTATTTTAGATTTTCAAAAATTCATGGAATCTTGTTTTGTGACCTATAGTTCTATGGACTACACTTTTATATTATGTGTTACAGAATGTTTTATATGTATTGGGAAAATAACGCATATTCTGCCATGTCTGGTAGAAGGTTCTGTAAATACCTGTCTGTCCATTTGGCTGATGGTGTTGCTCAGGTCACTTACTGGCATCTAGTGTTTATTACTCACTGAGCGAGGGGTGGTGGGGAGTTCCAATTATTATCAAAGAGTTTATGGTTTCACTCCATAGTCCACTTTAAGGCTGTGCTCTTTCCAGACTCTTCTGTTATGTATACACCATTATAGTCCCATGCCCCACCCCCCAGACCCTCCTCTCCAGGAGTCTTACACTGTATTGCAGGATGTTAAAGGTCTAGTCTTCAATTTCAGCTTCTTTTAGGTCAACACAAACCTGACTTTTATATTTAATATTGTTTTTCTCTTAAAAATAATTTAAGTATGTATGTGTATTTCTAAACAATATATTTTTGAGTCTTTCATTTTGATAAGAAACTTATCTTTAATATATAAGCTTCTGAATGCTGATACAGTGTACTCACTGGCTACTTGGGACCAAATAGCAATGAGGAAAATGCTTGAGACAGGTCAATGCATAAATGTTACTGTTTCATGTGTAATACAGAAATAGGTACCCCATTCATGAGCATGAGTTAAATTCAACTTAATTAAACTATGTTATTTGAATTAATCTGTCCTGGTAGAACTGGGACATGTTTTTAGACTTAATCTTAATTTTCCTAGAGTTTGAAATTTACTCGATAATGCAATTAGCTAATTCATACTGACTTATATGCACTGAAAAATCTTTTGAATTTCAGCAACAAATGCTATTTGTTTTCAATTTCTGTTGGCTTTGCAATTGCCACCTTAAAATATTTCTCTTCTTTTCTCATCAACACACTAAAATTCAAAATGAACATATGCCTCTCTAAGTAAACATAAACTCAGTTCTCCCAAAATTCAGAGTCACGGCTAAATATAATCTTGGGTTTTCAACCATCAGATGTTTGACATCTGGGCTGATTTTACACCAACTAACTAAATATTTCTTGGAAAATTCTCATGTCAGAAAGTGACATCTCAAGAAACTTAAAATACCCATTGCCTCTACAGGTAGTTGCCAGCTGCCTGGGGTGAGAAAGTCAACTTTCTTTAGGGCTGGCTTCCCTAGTAGATTGCCCATGCCTCGGTGGGCACATTATGTGGGCAAAATTAATTGGACTCAGCAGGTTTTAAGTTACACACACACACACACACACACACACACACACACACACACACACACACATATCACACACGTATATATGAGAGGACATGAATTTGGTAGGGGGGTGATGAGGGAAACCAAAGGAACAATGGAAGGTGAGGGTAGATTTGGTCAGAAGAAAATAAATTCATGTATGAAGGAAACATAATAAAAAAGTTGGGATTTAAAAAAAATAGTGAGAAAAGGTCAGCCTAGCACGTGACAACTTTATATTTCTGACCACTCCATTTTCTCACAGCTTTATTTTTCTTCTTTTTATGTGTATGTGTATGTGGTATATGTGTGTATGTTTGTGTGTTCACATATATATGTGTAGATGAATTGTACACACACACACACACACACACACACACACACACACACGTATGTGGAGGCCTGAGACTGATAGGGAACCTTCCTCTATCACTCTTCACCTTATTCTTTGAGGAAATGTCTCTCAATCAAACCAGAACTTGCCAATATGTCCACTCTCAGTACGGTCAGTCTCAGTAGCCAGCTTGCTCCACAGATCCCGCCTCCACCCTACTGTGCGTTACCACCATAGCCTGTATCTATGTGGGTTCTGGAGATTTGCACTCTGGTTCTGCCTCTTGCTTGTTTTTGCCTTTAACCGCTGAGCACTCTCTGTAGCAACACAGCTCTGTTTTTAATGTGTGTTTTAATCTGGTAGTCTTCTAAGCCACTTAAAAATTGTATTAATTTTTATTGCAATCTCATTGCTACCATAGCATTTTAGATTGTTTGTAGAAACTGAATTTGTCTCTTCTCCAAGAGCAGCAACTTCTCTTAACCCCTGATCCATATTCCAGACCCAAGGCTGCCATTTTTAATGTCTTTCCAATCTCTTGCAAATCCAGTTGGGCCTCTCATCCAAGTTAAAACAACCAGAGATTTGATGTGAATTTATTTTTTTTCTATTATGAATTAAAATGTAGTGAGGAGAGGGGAGGGTCATTTGTGCACCCATTGGGGGCATTTGTTTGAGTTTTAATTTCCATTTTAAATGGACATTTTTAACTGTTATGGATTGGTGGCTCAACTTCTGTGTAAGATATCACAACCCTGCGATGATACTCTCTTCACCATCATTAAAGTGTTTACCTAATTGTTCTAGTGTTAATAAAAACTTGGGAGTCAGAAATTGAGATAAAATCCTGACAAAATCCAAAGAATATTGAAGGACGGATCACTGACCCTACTCTTCACATTTCCCTGATGGAAAAGCCCTCAACCCCACCCCCAAGCCCCTCCTTATTTCTTCCTGTCCCTCTCTATCAGACTTCCTCAGTCCTCTATGGCTAATTCCAGTCAGCCAATCACTGACTTCACCTTTTGCTTCAAGGTTAAACTTTGTTGGCACAGCAGAGTGGCAGTGTGAACAATTCTCCCGCAACATCTCCTGAACGGTACAAAGCTATAATAGGATGATACACTTTATAATCAATGTCCTCACTGAATTGATAAGACCTGAACTTTCTCCTCACCTGCTAAATGTCTGGCGAAGACTTTTGCGATGATAGCATGAGCTGTTTGACTGATGTATGGAAATCGCTCTCATCTCAGAGAACTCCTCTGACAGTGTTGCTGTCGATGCCTGTCGACCTTGTCTTCTCATTACAACTTCTTATTTTTACCTCAGGGCTATGGAAGTACCCAGTGATGCTCTGTGAGTGATGGAGATATGGGATGGTTTTGATTTCTTTTCTGATACTTGAAAGCAAACTTGGATTTCCTGTATTGAGTAATCTGTTAAATTTTTTTTTTTGTTAATTTCAGACCTATTATTTTCTGTCCAAGTTCTATCAGTTGGGATGGTAATTACAACCTGGCCTCAGGATGTGTAACTAATGTGAACTGTAGTTTGTAGCAGACTTTTTGGTTAGATGTGTACTTTCTTTATAGCCACTCCCTTAAAACCTTACTTGGAATTACACAAAATTAATTGATGTGAAATTGAAGTTGGCTATTGTTGAAGGATATTTTGGTTTCAAAATCTCCTGGAGGGTGTTTTTTTCCTTTAACATTTTATTATATATGGGCCATATCAGAACCAATAATCTTCAATCTTACGTATTCTAATGCTTGATTGTCTTTCGAGACAGAAATATTATTTTTACTAGTCTCCTTCTTAGTCATAAAGAGAGGGAACTATATTTGAGAAATCCTAACACTTAGAATCCTTGTGGAAGGAGAGATGTGAACAGAAGACAAAATCATTCCTTGCACTTTGGTTTCAAATCCTCCATGTAGCCATATTTTTCTTCTCATTCCAAGTCTTAATAGTACCCAAAAGACAAGATCAGGGCTCTATAGTTCTTTCTTCTTTGCTCACACACTAGCCTCACACTCTAGTGTACCACCAGAAACAGAAAATGAAAAGGACTGAAGTAGTAGTATACGGGGAAAAGAAAACAAATTTATACCCAAGGTTTAATGGGAGGCTGGTCCAACCTGTCACTCACATATTGCATATTCATTTTCCTTTTCCAGTTCAAGTTTTTTTTTTTTTGATAGAGTTTAAAAGAAAAAAACTCCAGGGCAGGCAAAATGTAAACCTCAGCAGATTCCTGGAGGTCTGCTATGGAGATAAGAAGGAAAAAAGATTCATGAAGTTTGAAATAAGTCACGGGGATGTTAGTCACATGGTGGCAGGCAGCTGCACGGTGAAGAGCAGAGCTTTAGAGAATAAGGAAGTAGCAGAAAAAGCAAACAATCATATTTTGGGTCTGGTCAGCATCTGAGATAATGAGGAAAAGAAGAAAAAGGAACAGAAGGCACTTGCAGAACCTCATGGAGGTAGTGAGGACTGTGTTAGGTGGTTACTTATATATTCTTACAAAAATAGGGTAGAGAGACTCAAGAAGAAAGAAAGCTTTTGCTAGGCAAAGATTGACTCAGAATTATTTCACCAAAGGTAAAGATTTTTTACCACCTCACTCTGTACTATAGGTGGTACTACAGAAAAGGGTGAACTAAAATATCCCAAATGAAGTAGAGCCAGTCAAAGCAGACAGCACCCACCATAGCCGACGATGATAACCACAGTAGCTTCAAGAGACAGTCTTTCCTGACATGACTAAATGGACAGGTACGTGTTGATGTAGGGTTCTAAGAGTCTGGAATGTTCCTTTAGAAATGTAATGTTCTTAGGACCAGCAGTCAGAACGTGGATACCTCTATGTCTGAACCAATACTGGCTTAATACAATGGCACATTTACAGCTTATTTATCTTCTCAAACTTCTTTACAATGATCAGAATTACTGATGTTTTATCCGTAAGTCAACACTCCACTCTGACTGGCCTTAGCCATGCTGAACTTGATACTGACTCCTAAATTAGGTTCTTCGGCTTCCCTCTTTCTCTGGAGGCCCCCTCCCCATTTTTGTAAGTAGGAAAAAGTTTTGGAAATAAATTTCATAAACATATTATAGACTGTAAAAATAAACTACTATTTTTCTACCTATCCGGAATTCCTTATATTAACCTATGTTCTATCCCTATTAATATGAAATTTTATTATCTGGAATGTTCAAAATGATTTGAAAGCAATGAAAGACCTTTATAAAATACTGGATAATACTGGGCAAGTATCTGCCCAGGAAATCCTGCTGTTCGTACATGCACAGTAGGACTTTCCATTTATCTTTTTTTGCCTCCACTCTAAGCAAGGGTTTATTTTCTTTACAAAGGTACATTGCATTTTTTTTTTGTTTTTGCAAAAATCCATTCACTATTATAAAGGAAAATTAAAGCTAGTCCCATACAAATAACAACTTGTCTATGTTTACACTCTTATTTCCTGTTTGTGGATTCCTCAGGTCAAGTCAGCTAGGAGGTTCACATCCCATGGCCCCCACCAAACTCAGATAGTTCCTATTGGTAACTCACAGCAGTTTGCTCATTGAGATGAACGTTCTTTCCTTGGGGGCCTTGTATGAGTAGGGGTGCTGAAGGAGTGTTGTATCCTTCTAACAGCACAGTTGGTTTTAACAGTGGGAATCATATTTCCTCTCTGAATTCTTTTGTCACCCTTGAGGGAATGTCATTTGAGCTCAGTGATATTCTTACATATAATATGTCACTTGTCCCCAGATGCCCTGTGCCATGGCCTTGAACTTGTTCTGAAGCCAGAGAGGAAATGATTACCATGAGTATTATTATTTAGTAAGGATGGATCTTTTTAACTGCACATTTAACCTGAAGACTGAAGGCTTATAAGTAACATTCTGATTTTGTTTAAATTATTGATCTTTTAAAATAAATATTTAGTGCGATTAATTCCAACAAGAAACGGAGTTGAAGGAATATACTTATAGATCATTTTAATTAAACTTTCTTCTATTCTTTTAGGGAAATAATAATAATAAATTTCTATAAAAGCCTCATTGAATGAGTATTATACAATGAGTTAGTACAAATATATTTATTACTGCTTTTCAGGCTCCTGATATTGTACTAGTATTTAATCAAAAGAACATTTCACTGTTTCTATGAAACAATACTTTTAATGTCATAATCATGGACAATAGATAGTATTTAATAATGAATACTGTGATAAAGAATTATTACTCTGAAGTTCTTTATGCAGTCATAAGTTTTTTGAAATATTTGAGTTAAAATTTGTTAACTCAGTTAAGAGCTTTGTGTTGTCGCCTGCTTCTCTTGGGTCAGCATTCCAGCCCCTCATTCCTCTTTTAGTTGGACTTTTTTTTTTCTTTATTCTTTTTTTTTTTAAGATTTATTTATTTATTATGTATAGTGTTCTGTCTGCATGTATCTCTGCGGGCCAGAAGAGGGCACCAGATCTCATTACAGATGGTTGTGAGCCACCATGTGGTTGCTGGGAATTGAACTCAGGACCTTTGGAAGAGCAATCAGTGCTCTTAACCTCTGATCCACCTCTCCAGCCTGGACTTTTTCTTGATGGAATCTCCTTCTTTTTCTCTCTCATTCTGTCTCCCTCACACCTGCTTGCTGTGGGATGTCCCACATGCTGTAAATATATGGTGCTATGACTGAATGATAAATAAAATGCTGATTGGCCAGTAGCCAGGCAGGAAGGCTAGGGTAGGTGGGACAAGGAGGAGAAGAATTCTGGGAGGTGGAAGGCTGAGGCAGAGAGATGTTGCCAGCCGTGGCCATGATAAGTAAGATGTAAGGTACTGGTAAGCCAAGAGTCATGTGGCACCTTGTAGACTAATAGATATGGGTTAATTTGAGATATAGGAACTAGATAGCAAGAAGCCTGAGCCGTTAGGCCAAACAGTTTAAATAATATAAGCGTCTGTGTGTTTATTTTATAAGTGGACTGCGGGACTGCTGGGGCTTGGTGGGAACTGGAGAGAAACTCTCCAGCTACACCTGCTTGCCCCTTCCTCTCTTTCCCCGTCTCTCTGTTTCACTTCAATTCACATTCTGTGTTGTGAGGACAAAATATGTAAATGACAACCTTCACAACGGTGTCTCTACCTCTTGATTCTTGCCATCCTAACTTTATCTTATATAGACATACCAGAAAATGGTTCCCAATGTGGTCTGGACTTGTTGCATAATGGCGAAAAAAATAGAAGATTAATTTACTTTTCAAAAAATACAGACGTTTCTAGCGCCATTATATAAGATCAGAACATTCTGTGCACCACAGTATTTACTCCTGTTAATGCCATATGAATGAATATTCAGCGCTGATAAGAATCTGGGAATATTCATTATATCAAACGGCAAACACAATTTGCAACATAGGGAATGTTTCAAAAGAACAAATTTGAAGATCAGTGGAAGATCAATGAACTGATCTTAACCTTACTGGTTAGGTTATAGAAATGAAGTACATAGTATTGAACAGGCGCTTATCCCCCTGTGGCCTCTGCATTGGCCTATTGGTGCCACAGCGGCTGTGTGACAGAACACCCTCCAGGGTTGAGTTCACTTCCTTTCCTGATCCTTCCTTGTGAAATGCGATCTCAGGACAGAGTTCTCACTCAGTGGTACATTTTTAATGCTACGTAACACATTTCCCCTTCATATTTCTAACTACCAGACAATTTCATAAGCAAGAAAAGAGGTTGACTTGTCTCTCTACTTTGCTCATGGTCCCAAAGTTTTATCCAGCACCAATAAGAACACAGGACAGAAAAACACTGGGGGGACATGTCATGAGAATAATACTTTACACCCACAACTAGTTGGCTTAACAGACAATGACCTTGCTGCATAAGCCTGAGGACTGGAGTTCTATCCCCAGGATCCACAGAAATTGGGAAGAGGAGAAGTGAGCGTACTAAGGCTTCCTGTGACCTCTGTATGTATGCCCTGGCCCGCATGCCTCACCATCATAAACATAGAAGGTAATAATTAATAAGTAAATTGAAAAAATAAATTAGAAATAATTATTCAAATAATCTAACTCAAAAACATTTAACCTTTTAAAATTTTGTTTTATTTTTAATATTTGTAATTATGTATGTGGGTGTTTGTTTGCATGTGAGTGCCTGTTGCCCTTGGAGGCCAGAGGCATCAGACGGAGGTAGAAACAGTAAGAGCTACCTGCTGCGGATGCTGGGAACTGAACCCAGGCCCTCTAGAAGAGCAGCAAATGACCTTAGCCACCACATCATCTCTCCAACCTCCATTTTACCTTCTTGTGGTGACACAGTATTATGACAATGTCTCTTACATCCTAAGAGACTGGAACTTGGGCTGGGCCTCACAGCCAGAGTTAATAATTCACTTTCAAGTCATTTAGGACTTAAGACAGCTATCCTACTGTGTACTCAGACTGCATGCCTAACCTACTTTTAAGAGAACAATATAACAAATTACCTTACTAGCCTTGACTTTCCCATGTTATCAACTTTTACCACCTAAGTTAATGCTTATCTTTATCTTAAGTTATAGACTCTTCCATGCCCCTGACCCAAGAGGAATGCATGAATTTTTGTACAGATGCTATGAAGAATCATTTACTGAAAACAGAAAATATAGACTGGAAGTCATCTTATAAAATGAATATTCAGCATAAATGTCACATGTAACCTACAGATATTGATTGATAAACAATGATGTCTGTTATCTGTGTCATTTGGGGTCAGTTGGAGCAACTGACTTAATCCCTTATAAAGCTCTGTTGAATATTTCAATCAAGTGTCCCTCATTTCTTCCCCATGTGGCATTTTTGTGCTGTTCGATAAACACACAGAGCAGTGTCCTTTGTTAGGGACAGACACAGACACACTCAGACAGACACACACATAGACAGACATAGACACAGACACAGGGATACAATCACAGGACAACATTCAAGCAGGTACAGCTTTAAACTTACACAGCAGACAGACAGAAGAGGGTGGAAGACACAGGGAGAGGGAGACAGAGGAGTCAAGTCTGAACTCCCCTTGGCTAAATGACACCAAGGGGACCAGCTTACTGGTGACTCTGAGCTTATTATGTATTCAAATCAAGTGTAGCTTGGTGTTTCCTGTGAGGAACATGAAAGGAATCTTGTAATGTGCTTAATCCACACATATCGGTGCCCTATGTGAGGAATCTGCAATGTGTTCAATTGATACATTTTCTTACAAGCAATTAATTAAGACTGGCATACATGTATGTTTGGTTTTACCTTGAGCTTGCGGGAAGGTAATACCCAGACTCCATTTCACTTACATTATTAGGGTTTTTGTTTTTTGTAATTTACCAGAAACTTCTAGGAACATATTGACATTTGCATAATTGCTTTTGTATAAGTCTTTTCCCTTTCCTAGGAGAAAGGAGAGTTCTGCCTGCTTGTTCATTCTTATTGTTGTCTTGGAAGATGCAGTATGTTAGGTCAGGGACTGATAGAGAGGCCTCTAGAGAGCTGCCTTGCTTGTATGGGAAAGGCCACTGATTTATAGTAGAAAAGACTTAATTTCTAGTCCCTTTCTGTCCCACTTTTACCTTCTTGCATCCTTTCACCCTTCCCACACTCATAGTCAGTAGGACTCCCTGGAAGGCCATCTTCAGACCGAAGGAAATATTTCATTGGTTTGTCAGAAGGTCCTCCCTGTGTAGTCTTTAATAAACACTCCACCCTATTCCTGCAAGTGGAGCCTGCGGAGCTCTCAGAGCTGGGCTGAAGTGACTGTTGAGGGAACGTTTATATCTTACCCTCATTGCCTACTTTCCCCAGTACAGTGTCTATGGTCCTGTGCCATGCAGTGCCTTCCTAGTCAATCACTTCATTTGTATTTTTGTGGCAGTCTCTCTCTGTAGGGTCTAACCTATCAAAGGAGCGTGAACCACAAAGGCAAGGGGAACAACGGATTGAATAAGAAAGTGGATGAGTGTAGAAGGCAGGAAGAGAAAGTAAAAAGGTGAAGGTACCTCTGAGAATAAAAGATCTCCCCTTAAAGGGGAAGAACATTCGAGAAATGTTGTTTACATCATGCATGAAGTCATTCGGCTTTAGACCAAAACTCCTATAGGCAGACTGACACAGGTTGTCCTCTGTAGACTTGTCATGAGATGTACAGCTTTTTTTTTCCTGTCAGTACTTTTCTTGGACTGGCATTTCTTTTGAGTGTAAAAGGCATTGTAGTCACAGAGTTGCTATGTGACCTACTTTTATGTGGCTTACTAAAAGATTCTCTCTTTGTATATGGGATTGATCAAGAAATGTGAG
>CABHPH010154709.1:0-10196 GCA_902168325.1 Peromyscus nudipes
AGGCTTTGTATCTGTTTCTGGATTTCTGGAACTCTCCTTGCACAGCTCTGTCAGTTTGCTCAGATGTTTGCTCTGCAGGCAAAGAGGTCTTTCCTGACTCCTCCATCCAAATGGCACCTCAGTCACTCCATCCCTCTAGCTTGCTTTAGTCTTCCACACTGTGGGAACTCTGCCCACGTGTCTGTAGGTAGCTGATGCATAGATAGCATCCTCCATTGAGCGGAGGAATGAGTTTCTGCCTTTTTCTTAGCGTTTGCGTACTTGACATTAGGCTACACAGACATTTATTTTACTCAGTCTAATACAGATGGATGTGCAGGAACACCCATGTGCATGCAAAGTGCACACTCATGTCCACAGCCACAACTCCCACACCCAAAACACAGTCAGGCTCATAGCAAGGTCATAAGAGAGTGTAGCTGGATGAAGGGCTGTTAGGAAGCTAGGCTAAAGTTTTAAAAGCGTGAGGGGTACAGTTAAAAGTTGTATTGTCCCATTTTATGCTGGCCTCACCATAGGCTGGAAATTCAAGTTTTTAATTGGTAGCTTATCAGTAAAAGAGCAGGCTCTGAAAACAGTGCTCCTTCATTTGATGTAAAAGAAGAAACTAATGTAAAAGAGAGAAATTAGAAGGTGAAATACATAGTTACCAATTATAATGACTTATATCTAACTACCTGGAGATGGTGGCCATAGATCCACTGTTTCTGACAAATATTTGGATCTTAAACTTATACAGAAGCATACTCCAAAGAGTGAAAAATTCTGAGAACGTTCCATAAACCAAAACAGGGACCATGAAAACCAGGTGTTCCAGAGACCTTCCACACTGGCTCCTGGAAACCAACCGGGCAGCTCACATTGCCCCACGGGGCCATGTTTCATGTCTCTGTGGCGAATTTGCTCTCAGCTAATGTTCTCCCTGTATATACCTCAAGCTGGCTTTCCTCCTGGACTTTTATATCAACAAATGATCATCTTGTTTGCCCCCAAACACCTCTTTTTCTCCTTTTCTGAGGGAAATCTCTGTCTTCAAATTCAAGCCAGCATTTCCCAAACTTATCCAAGGTGCTCACAGATATTCACCAACTTTAAAATATGTATTTATGAATCTATCAATAAGAATAGTACATTCAAATGGCCTCTTTCCATCTCCCACGGATAAGCATGCACTAAAGGCCCTAGGAAATCACAGTACAGAAACTGAATCTGATTTTAACTCAATGCTTTTGGAACTTTTCTAAACAAAACTGAGTCCTTTTCCTCTAAAAATTCTCCTAAAAATATTAAAGATGATTCTTTCTATTCATACACACAAGAAGCTATAGTCTAAATTTTAACACAGATATTAAATGTCTAACAAGATTATATATCCCCTGAATATTTTTTTAAATGCCACTATATAGCCCGTGAGATTTTGCAAACTTGTAGCTGTAGTTGGTTGACACAAAGAAAATTCTGGTAGCTGGGAAAGCAGACAAACTACGAAAAATTTTACTCACATCTACTTTCTGGGAACTGCTTCTGCCCAGTTCCTCACCATGCAAATAGATCTCATAGGAAACATGACTCTACACTGTGGAACCTCTGCCCACATGTCTGCAGGTGTTTGATACGTAAGTAGCACCCTGCATTCAGCGGGGCAATTAGTTTCCTCCCCCAAATTTTAAATCCATCTCTAAAATACCTTAAGTAAATATTGGCATTTAGAGAAGGCGGAGACAGAGATTGGGAGGAGGGGTGTGGCCCTGAAAGCTCCATCCCTAATCCTCTTCCTGTGGCCCGGCTTCAAAGTTCCCTCACTTTCCCTTTTCTGTGATATTTTGAAGAATCGGTTTCCGTTCCTTTCAAATCCACTAATATAGCACAGAAATGGAGATGTACTGAGTCAAAGAGGGCAGAGAGAAAGGTGAGGATGTGTAACCCACTCGCTGGCCATTTCCTGAGATTTCTCTTCCTCTGTGCTTGTAACTAAAAGGAAGCACAGTTTCCAAGGAAAGAGAAGAGCCCATTTCTAGAGAGATGAAATGGGTTTTTACCAGTCCATCAGATCCTGATTGCCTCAAAATACTTTCAAATGGTACCCTCCTCAAGTTCCAAAATATATATACATACACACATACACATACATATGCATGCACACACATACGTTGGTTTTTGTTTGTTTTGATTGTTGTTTTCCTGAGGGAAGTATTTCAGGTTTATTCTATTTGACTGTAAACAGCATTAGGTCCTCTTGAAGTTCATAAGCACCAAAGCCTGATTTTGGAATGGCATCTCAAAAGCACAGTTCTAGTCTGGTCTATACTTTGATGGGAGTAAGAGAATATCAGAACTCGACAAATAATTTAACTTTATAGCAAGCACTCATCTCAGATCAACTTTAAATGAAAGAATCACTTCTGAGAAATAAGCCAACACACACACACACACACACAGTCGAACAAGGAAGTAGCATTAGAGGAGATAAATTAGGAATGTCATGAAACTTAAAAACAGGGTGTCTTTTCCTATGAGCACAATCACCTACCTCTGGGTGTGTGTGTGTGTGTGTGTGTGTGTGTGTCCTTTTACAGAATAATCTGGCAATAATTGGCTCCCCATATCCACAGGTTCCACAAACAACCATGGATTTAAAATATTCTTAAGGGCTCAGTGAGTGAAAATGCTTGTTCTGTAAGTCTGGAACTTAAGTTTGATCTTAGAACCCATGTCATAATGGATGGAGAGGACCAACTCCAGCTTTATTTATTAGCCAATGGGAGCAACACATATTCACAGCATACAGAAAGATATCCCACAGCATTATAGGGATAGAGAGAAACCTGGTGCTAGGGAAATTCCCAGGAATCCACAAGGTTGACCCCAGATTAGACTACCAGCAATAGTGGAGAGGGTGCCTGAACTGGCCTTCTCCTGTAATCAGATTGGTGACTACCCTAACTGTCATCATAGAGCCTTCATCCAGTAACTGATGGAAGCAGGTGCAGAGATCCACAACCAAGCACAAGGCAGAACTCCAGGAGTCCAGTTGGAGAGAGAGAAGAGGGATTCTATGAGAAAGGGGGGTCAAGATCATGATGGGGAAATCTACAGAGACAACTGAACCAAGCTCGTAGGAACTCACAAACTTTAGACCAACAGCTGTGGAACTTGCATGGGACTGGACTAAGCCCTCTACATACGGGAGACAGCTGTGTAGCTGGGTCTGTTTGAGGGGCCCCTGGCAGTGTGATCAGGATCTGTCTCTGGTGCATGAAGTGGCTTTTTGGAGCCCACCACCTATGGTGGGAAGCCTTGCTCACCCTTGATGGAGGGGGAGGAGGGGCTTGGTCCTGCCTCAACTGAATGTACCAGGCTTTGCTGTCCCCACCATGGGAGGACTTACCCTTTTGGAGTCAGGGATGGGGGCGGGGGTCTGAGGGGAAGGCTGGGGGGGGGGGGGGGGGGGAAGCGGGAGGAGGGATGAGAGGGGTATCTGTGGTTGGTATGTAAAATGAACAAAAAGCAAAGAAGTACTTGTCCTGTGTTCGATAAACGCTGTTGTGTCGTTATGTGAGGGGAGCACTTTACACTTCCGGAGTGCATGTGTACATGTTTTTATTTTTTTCCCATTCCAGGAAACGGAAAATTGTTGAGCTATTGAAACTGGGAAAAATTCCCTCTTGTCCTCAAAAGTGTGAGTCCAAAGAAGAATGGTCACTCTATTTGGGGTTGTAGACACCAGAAAGGATGAAAGCAGGGTAGTCAACTGCATGGTAGTACTGTTTTTGCTTCTAGCCTTTGATTGATTAAAGAACATATCACACGAACAATCTTTAAACATATTTTTATTAAAAAATATTGTAATCTACTTACTTTTAAAGTAAAAATTATTAGCCAGGCATGATGGCACACATCTTTAATCCCAGGACTTGAAAGACAGAGGTGGTGAGTTCGAGGTCAGCCTGGTCATTTACATACCGGGATCCAGACCAGTCAGAGTTTCACAGTAAGGCCCTGTCTCAACACAAAAGAAATAAGTACATACAAAATAAAAAGTACTTTCTGATTGTATCAAGCCTCCCCTTTAGGGCATAAAACCAAGGCCCCGAAGTGCCCTCTGGTAGACTACCATAATTGCAGGTTCATACCTGGGAGTTCGCTAACTTCATTCCGTGTTCGGTTCTAATGGTTGCTGTTGCCTATGAAAAGCTATTTCAGGCTTCCATTAAGTCTAATTTAAAATTGCCTTAAAAGGTCTCCATCACCCACTGATGGCTGACATTTTTCTGGTAGTGCTTTATTCTTTATTACAAAAGCATCGAGGGGAGAGTACTTTATGTCATCTGTACCTTGATGTGAAAAGGTCACTCCTTGGGATGGGTGAGCTCTTGACTCTGCTGAGATGGATTTTTACAGTAAGAACGCCTTGGGCCTTCCATGGGGAACTGATGCTATTGGCAAAGGAAAGGGCATGAAATACAGCAGGTTGACCAAAAATCAAGTTCGTCCACCTCAATGTTTCCTTTTTAAAATCGTCGTCAGCCATAGGAAGTAGTGGTGGAAATCGGCTTGTTAGAACTAAGTGCAAAGAAGACTTCACATGATTATGGCAGTTGAATAGGTGTGTGTGTGTGTGTGTGTGTGTGTGTGTGTGTGTGTGTGGTGGGGGGAGATAAACGGGCTGTCCCTCCTACATCTCCTCACTTGGCGCACCCTGCTCTTGCCCTGAGAAATGCATCTAACCTAGTTCCCAGCACATGCCACCAAGACTCCCTGCACATTTGCCTCGGGCTCAGAAGAGCTACGTGGCCTGGTTACAGTTCCACTCAGTGTGCCAGCAGCTAAGTGATTTCTCCAATTTCTTTAGGGAAAAAAAACATGATAAAAATTAGATTCTAAGAAGCCAATGGAATGGTAATGCTAAGGAAGCTTTCGGTTTTTGCAATGGCTGGCTTGGGAGAAGATCTGCTATGCTGCTTTTCTATAAGAGGATGGGGGAATGGGGCCAGCAACCCAGAGCCACCCCTGACTCCAGGACTGACTCAGCTATGCTATGTGGACAGCGAACCCTGAAAGGATGCTTGTTTGCACACTATCCCATATCAGTGCATTTCCAGAAAGAGAAAGGAAACTCAGGCAGGGACTACATTACCTTCTCTTGGGTCAAAAGCCCCTGATTAGTTTCCAGCACAGTCTTCATTTACAGCCTTAATACAGCATCGGGAAGATTTACCTATGTCCTTTAAATCCCAGACAAGACTTTTGTTTCTGGAAGAAAGTTTACAAACTTTCTAAGTCCTACCTCCTCCTTAACTTCAACAATGCTCATTTTTTGTTGTTTTTCTGTAAGTTCTATGAGAAGTTTACGTAATGTATTTTGATCGTATTCCTACCCACCCACCCCTTCCCTACCTAAACAACTTTGTGCCCCCCCCCTCTCTCTGTAACCCAATTTGTGCTCCTCAAATATTCTTGGATATGTGGCCTTCTACTGGGGTGGGGTCAACCTACAAGGGCCCATAAAGACAGCTGACTCTCTCCCAGCATCTACCAACAGCTCCTCAGCTGGTAGTTTTCATGTCTGCCTTCCTCGCTGTATGCTGGAACTTTTCTGGCGACAGCTTACACAGGTCTAGTGCATACTACCACAACTGCTGTGACTGCATATGTGCAACTGGCCTGCTGTGTTTGGAAAACTGTTTCCTTATGGCTACCCACCACTCCTGGCTCCTACAACCTGTCCACCCCTTTTTCCACATGACCCCTGAGGCTTGGAAAAAGGGTTTGTGATATAAATGTCTAATTGAGGGCTGGGAATTCTGCAGTCTCTTGTTCTCTGCAACTTGATGAGCTGTAGATCTACTACAAAAAGATTTTTTTGATGAGGGTTGAGAGTCATCAGCGGTCAGTTGAATACTCGGTCCATTTAGCAAAATTATAGTAATAGGTTCTCACTGAAGGCTTGTACCTGTCCAGTCACAGGTTATTAGGCCCAACAATGGTGTCATGTATGTTTTTCATCTTGTAGAGCAGGCTTTCAATCCAATCAGAAAGTGGTTGGATATTCCCTAACATTCATGCCACAATTGCATCAGTGGGCGTAACTTGCCAAGATGGTCATTGATGTAGCGTGTAGGGTTCACAGTGAGGTAAGAATAATGGTGACTTTTCTCCTCTGGTAGCATGCATAGCACCTTCCAACTCTGTGGAAGCTAACCAGAGAGGATGAAGCTTCTAAGTGAGGACAAGTTTGATTTCTCCACGTTCTATAACTCAAGTATGTGGTGTCTTCAGCAACAGGGTATTGCCATCAAGGTCTGGAGGGTCATCAAGAGCATCAGTGATAGTCTGTAATGTTTGAGGACCTTGCTGGCCAACAGCTTCAAAAGAGGTAAACTAAGAACAAATGTATGTGGGGAAAGTGGAACACTTATTCTCTATGGATACGAGTGTAAACTGGTGAAGCCACTGTGGAAATCAGTGTGGAGGTTACTCAAATGGCTAGAAAGAGATCTACCACATGATCCAGCTGCGCCACTCTTGGGCATGCACCCAAAGGACCTATATCCTACTATAGAGAACCCTGCTCATCTATTTCCATTGTTTCTCTATTCATAATATCCAGGTGACAAAGGCAACCTAGATAGTCAGCAAAGGACGAACAGCTAATAGAAAATGTGGTACATATACACAGCAGAATGTTATTCAGCTGTTAATAAATCCAAATTGTGAAATTTTCAGTTGTAGGATGTTGTGCACCAGCTTCCTCTGAGACTGAAAATAGTCCATCCTTCAGGGAAGCTCCTTAACAGCTCCAGGAAGTCCATGAAACAGACCGGATTCACTAGGCCCCTCCCTGTCGGAGTAAACAATAAAAGCTACAAAGAAGACTCAGGAAAGCCAAGCTGCAAGGACCAACTCTGAGACTAGACCAGCTGTCGGGAAGAAGGAAAAACCAGCTGGGCTGCCTGGGAGAACTTTAGACCAGAGTCCCATGGAAAGGATGGCCTCCAACCTGCTGAGCTGCCCGCAGGCTGTACAGTGTGCTCCAGGTTCCCAGCTTCTGTGAGCTGTCGCTCATGCTGGGATCGGCTTTGGTGGTGCAGCTGTCTGTGAGTCATTTCTGCTCCTGGAAGTAACTCCTCACCCATACTCCTGTTAGTAACTCCAATAAAACCTACTGGATGGCCAGATTGGACATGGTTGCTATCTGTACTCTGGTCTGGTGTCAGATCCCTCTCTGAGGTAAATAGATGTGTATGTTGAGTCTGCCCAGGAAATGTTTTGTCACACAGCATATGAATGGAGCTGGAAACAACTGTTCTTACTGAGGTAACCCAGACACAGAAAGACAATTGTCACATGCTCTCTCTTATCTGTGGACATTAGCTTTAAATCTTCAGATATGTGTTAAGTTTGGAATACCCACTGAGGTCAGGAAATTAGTAAGGGGCCACGGAGAGGGGAGTGCTTTTATGGGAAGGGAGATAGAATTCTGTGATATAAAGGGTTAAAGGGGAAGGGTGGGACAGGAAAGGGTTAAATAGTAGTAGGAAATGGGGGTTGGGGTAGAGGGGTGAATACAGGGAAGGGCAGTTGACGCTCAAGACCTTTTGCAAAACTTACTACTGTAGACGCTTACACACACACAGACACACACACACACACACACACACACACACACACAGACACACACACACACAGTTTAAATGGAGTTACCTTATAAAGGGGCAACAATGGCCCTCCTAGACTCCACGGGTCACAACACACTTTGAAAGCAGACAGGAAATACTGAAGGGTAATTCCCTCCTCTGCCCTGCCCTCTCACCTCCTACCACAATCGTGCTTCAGTGTTTCCTGAACCATCTCATCTATGTCCAGTGGGTAATCATCCTGTTTTCCAGCCATGGAGACCTTCTACCCCACTCTCTGTACTTGAAGCTGCACTGTCCGCCATGGTGGCCGTTAGCACACGTGGCTTTCCAAATCCTGAACAGTAGCAGATCTGAACTGAGATGTACTTCAAAGCACAAAATATACACCTGTTTCAAAGCATAAGGGGAAAATGTTTTGGAAATTAGTTCTTTAGTTCCATATATATTCAAATGACAACATATCAAAGATAGTAGATGAAGTAAAGCAGTATTAAAATTAATTCCACTTTTAGTTTGGGTACTAGATAATGTGCCTCATTTTATTTCTGCCAGTCGTTCCCATCCCTCGCTGTATACTAGAATGGCTGGAGAGCTTTTAAAAACGGCTTTCTGTAATCAAAGCACCTAAACCAGGGTAACTGGGATGGGGACTCAGCATCGGTACTTCTTATTTTTATTTTTTGAAAGCTCTCTGGTAACACTAATGTGCAGTCAACACAGAAAGACAGTCCCCCGAGCTCTGGAATTTTCTGGTTCTCTGACTTTAATGACAACTCTTGCAGGTCAAACATTCAGAGCTGTTTTAGTTTGTTTTCTGTATAATCAACTTTGTTCAGACCTCTTTCTCCCTAAAGGGACAGTGAACTATCTTGAGTCATGCAAGTTAGAATTTTGTTTGGCTTACTTTTAATGAGGTTCGCATGAGTTCAATATGCTGCCAAGGCTTGGGGCTTTGCGGGGAGGCAGAGAGAAAAAGCATATTGAACTTGGGATTGATGAGTAACGTAATCTTTCCCAGGGCTCCTTACCCTTCTTTCTTCTTGGCGATACCTGCTTTGTTCTTAGCAGTAACATGAAATACACCACACCACTTCTCAGATCCGAATGTGCCAGAGAATCACCTGGGGACCTGGCTAAAACTGGCCAATACTGAATCAGTAGGTCTGAGTATGGCTGAGGTCCTGCATTCCAAACATGTATCCAGGGAATGGTGATGCTGCTGGCCCAAGGGTCACTCTGTGAGGAACAAGGCACCAGGCTCAGGGAATTGGCTCTGACTCACCTGGTGGGTGGAAGCTGGGCTAACTGCCTAGTCATCACAAGAACCCCAACAGCACGAACAATTTCTGGTGATGGACAGCTGACTTTCAGAGCAGATTGCTAGGGCTTTCAAGTATAGTCATGTGGACACATATTTATGTATGAATTGAGGTTCTCAAGAAGGGAGAGACTTTGCCATTCTCAGGGGTTTGAGACACTGGTCTCTGACATGACCCTGACTATGTCAACAATACACAGTCACTCAAGGCTTCCTCAGCTCCCCACATGTTCACCTTCTCTACGATCCCTGCTTCCTTGGAACAGCCCACTCCTGGTACTTTCCTCACTCTCTCCTGTCTGGGACCCTCCATGGCCTCATCCCCAGCTGTTCAGGCAGGATCAGAGCACTTTCTCCCTGAGTGTCACTACTGCCCTTCGGGATGGATTGCCCATGGTCTTTCTATCATCTGCATAGTAAGCCTCAGGTGTGCTCTGCCAGCCCATGAAATTCTCCAACTCCAGACTCCGGGGCCAGTGTCTCCTGGATGTTCTCTTCTTGGGCATCAGCCTCACGCAATACAAAACAAACTTTAATATTCTTTCCTAAAGCGAGTCTACCCACAGCCTTCCCATTTGAAAACAGCTTCATTATTTCAGTTTCTTAGGTAAACAGAAGAAACAAACAGACAAACCGGCTCGATTTTTACAAATTTATTCATTTTATGTGTCGGTTTTTCCTGCATGTATGTATGCCCACCATGTGTATGCCTGCAGAGGTCAGAAGAGAGCGTCAGATCCCCTGGAACTGGAGTTACAGGCAGTTGTGAGCTGCCATGTGGGTGCTGGGTACCAAGCCCAGGTCCTCTACAAGAGCAACAAGTGCCCTTAACTATATTTCCAGCTCTCTGCTCTGTTTTTCACACCCTACATTAAACACAGCAGAAGAGTATATGGCCCAACACTTAAAACAAGAACAGAATTTGGATCCCCAGAACCAACATAAATGCCAATAGGTATGGCAGCCTGCCTGGAATTCCAGCCTTGGAAAGTGAAGACACGGGATCCCCAGAGCAAGCGGCTAGCAAGACTAGCTACATCAGTGAGCTCTGGGTTTGATTGAGAGACCTGTCCCAAAGAATAAGGTAGAAGAGCAGTGGAGGAAGATTCTAGATATCATCCTCAGCTCTTCACAAGTATCTGGACACATATGAGCTTCACACACTCAAACAGGCACACTTGTGTGCATACTCATGCACACATGTGCACACACACACACACACACACACACACACACAC